>VXAZ01003975.1:0-45565 GCA_013399875.1 Gymnorhina tibicen
GCCAGGCCACACAGCGACATCTATGAGAATTGATAAAAGAGAAATTCCTGCCACTTTTGGGATGAAGCTAAATAGAATTTATAACACTGGTAACAAGTAAACTACTGCTGGCTGTAGTGGAAAATGGGATAAATATTGACTTACTGCAAAATCAGTACAGAAACATTAGTAGTATTTTTATTTAAAAACTCTTTCAACTCTTTCAAACTCAATCACGATGAAAAGAGACTAACTATGGAAGCATATATATCCTTGTGTCCTCTCCCAGTCTATGATCTTATACTTCAAATTTGCAGTTTATTAATTGAACTGCTTGGAAATACAGACGTGACATTTTCTTTATGTGTTTTCTCTCTTTGTCTTGTAATTTTATGAGTTAGTTTTAAGTAGCAACAAATTTTTTGTGGACCTTTCTGCGGAATCATAATTAATATGGTTGATGAGAGGCTTCATAGTAGGGAAATAAATACTGTACTGATTTCTTTAAACTAGTCACTATATAAAATCTGCTGAAAATGCTATTACAATTGCAAAACTCTCCTAAAAAAAAATCCTAAGTATGTAAGATAGGCAGAATAACTGTTTTAATGGCTGTCTCTTCCTACGTGCTTCAGTCTCTTCAGACATACCTGGCTAACAGCACAAAAAAAACCCCAAAACCCCCATAACTACCAAAAAATATTTTTCTCTGTGTTTTGCCAAAGATATATTCTTTTAAAAAATGTAGCTGCCATTTCTGTGAATGCTGGCCATATGTCTGCTTGAAGTCCTTTTGCAGGTTCATTAGATATATGAATTAAAAGAAAAACCACTACCTAGATATTTAAATTTTCTTTCCATTTTTTATGGTCCTGTGAAGTTTACAGATGGGCTCTAGTAATGTGGAAACTGAATTTCCATTTTCTGAATGGAATCGATTTATCTACAATAGGTTTTAGCTTTAGTCAGATGGGCATGCTGATTATATAACAAGTGGCATTAAAATTTTGCAACATTTGAATGTGGAAAAGAAGAGATTTAGAGCAGAAAAAGATGTAAAATAAATGCCCATGCAGAGACGGGCATAACTATGCTATAAATTAGCTGGAAGTTGACTGAGTACATCCTATTCTAATTTAATGGTCTTGTTTAGCTATTATAATATCCCATTTTCAAGCAGCAGTTACCTTTCCTAACAGGCAGAAAGAATGGCCAGACAGGAGAGCCAGCAGCTTGATTGAAAAGATAAGGGCTGCAAAGGTAAGCAAGTTAAATAAGTATGAAGAGAGAGTGTAAAATCAGAGAGATTATACAATATCTGTTCCTTAGAACCTCTTCTAGGTACCCTTGATTTGTGGCTTGTGCTTTCCTAATCTAGGGATTTTCTTTCTTTTTAGATTTCATATAGTAGGGTTTTTTTCAGTTTGCTTAGTAATGGCTTAATTTGATGCCCATCCTCCTCTTTTAAGGTATTCATTTCTCTTCTACATTCTTCTGATTTTCTCAACATAAAGCCCCATTATTTCTTTCTCACTCACTTCTTCTCCAGGATGAAGGTTTCTGGTCTATTTAATTGTTCCTCATAAAAAAAAAAAAAATTGTTTTACACCTGTGATGATGATTATTGCTCTTTTCTAATCTTTTCTAAAGATGCAGCTTTTGACAGGGGAGGGCCGGAATAGCACACACGACTCAGGAGGACCAGCACTGCTTTGTGCAGAGACATGTTGTACAACTCTGCTCCTCTCCATTACTTTCCTTCAGCTTTTTTGCCCTTTCCTGACTGCTGCTCTTAGGTTTTCATAGAACTGTGCGTCACAGCTTCTCAGATCGCTTTGTAGGAAGAATTAAGATTTGTTTCCCACATGCATTATATAAAGTTTATCTATATATCTGCCACCTTATTATTCATTTTACTGCATGAGATTCTTCAGCAGCTCTTTGGTTGTTTTGTTTTTACTTCTCTCTGTACTTCAATGCTGCCACCTCACTGATCATCCCCTTTTACAGGTAAGTTACAATCATAATGAGCACAAGTGATCTTAGCAAGGAGATTCATGGGTTTTCACTAATTACTTGCACCTCCATGAATACTATTCTGTCTTTGGTTTTTGTGTTTAACCAAGTGCAGACACTCCTTCTTATTCAGTGGTTTGCTTTACCGCTCTTCCATTGGAGACTTTGCTGAGTACTTTGAATGCCAAGAGCATTACTATCCAACTGGTTTGCACCTTTAACTCTTTCAAAGACCTGCAACAGATCCGTGAGGCCCAACTTCACTTTACAATATGGAATTCCCTTACTCTGTGATGCTTCCCCAGAGTACTTGTTTATTCATTCTTAGGAAAAATGGGTTATGCCTTAGAATAAATTGAGTCATAGAATGAATCATAGAATGAGTAGTAAATTCATTTTATGATTCATAGTTTTTTCAAATTCTCTCAGTCTCAACAAAGACTGTTGTGTAGCTTCCAAGAATGCCTCTTGAATTCTTTTTAAAAATTGGTGTCACATTTGCCACAAAGCAAACTGCAGATGCCAAGGCAATTTGAACTGGTCTATTTACACTTGAGTGAGTAGTACACTTTTTTCATCCTTGCAATGGTCTAAATTTTTAGGGTCAACACTACTCTGTTCTTGTTACTTCCAACTCTCAAATACATCAGGTGTTCTATCCACATCACTTCTGCCAGTACTAAAATTTAAGACACAACAAAGAGGTTCTGGTTGGGAATTACTCAAAGTTCATCCACCAGAATTAAACATGCAAACTGCAGTTTATGATTTCTATCATAATCATTTTGTTTGATCATTTATTTAACTGGAGATTTCCACTTCTGGCTTCTGCTATCACTGGAAAAGATCAATTTGTGATTTTTTTTTTGCAACTTCCTCTCTGGGATTTTGAGTCAAACAAACCACATGTTTTTGAAAAGCAAGGGAGGATAGGAGTTTATTCTGTATTTCCTCAGAACCTGTATTTCCATTCCTGAGACTTGATATAGGTACCTGCTTAATAGTTATATTTACACACACTACACTATAAACGACCACTAAACTTACAGAATATCATGACTTGTTGGAACTTGGTATCCTTTAGGTCTTCAGTACTTGCAATGATGACAGTTCGTCCCATTTTACATAGTCCTAAATAAGGTGTGTCTTAAAACATAAAGGAAAATAACTAAAGACACAGATAAGTCAGTGTTTAAAACCAACATCCACAAATACATTCATTAGAAAACAACATAAATATTTTATCTGAGAGATTCTATATAGAAATGGGTTTTTATTTTGTTTTGTATTTTCTGAACACATTTCATTGGCAGTATTTGGCAGCACAGGGACAGGACAGGTTTTACAAAGCAGCGAGCTTAAATGGAGATGGAAGTTCCCAAGAACTGAAATGCCTGGAAAACAAATAGCTGTTGTTGTTTAACCCCAGCTGTTAACACACACAGCCACTCAGTCACTGTCCCCTTGGTGGGTTTGGGAGAGATAATCAGAAGGGTAAAAGCTGGAAAACTTGTGGGTTGAGATAAAGACAGTTTAATAGGGAAAGCAAAAGCTGCACACACAAGCAAGAAAAACAAGGACTTCATTCACCACTTCCCATGGGCAGGCAGGTGTTCAGGCATCTCTAGGACAGCAGGGCCCTGTTATATGTAATGGTGACTTGGATAGACAAACACCATCACTCCAGATGTCCTTCCCCTTCCAAATGCTCTTCCCCCAGCTGTTATTGGCTGAGCACGAGGCCATGTGTTTTGGGACATCCCTTTGGTTAGCTGGGATCAGCTGTCCTGGCTGTGTCCCCTCACAATTCCTCATGCACCCCCAGCTCACTCAGAGTGGGATGGTGTGAGAGACACAAAAGGCCTTGGCTCTGTGTAAACACTGCCCAGCAACAGTGAAAACATCCCTGTAATTAGCACTGTTTCCAACACAGTGGAAATCCAAAATACAGCCCCATACTAGCTACCATGACGAAAATTAGCTGTACCCCAAACAAAACCAGAACATGTGAATAGCTTGTTCTCTTGTTAACTTTGGCTTAGTGCACTAACCCAATTTTAACCAACATGGTATCACAAAACTAATGAAAGTGAGCACTTCAGTAATAGTCACTAATTCCTGTACCTGTGATTTGGGAGACAGAACAAGCAATATTCTAATTGCACTTAGGAAACCTACTTGGAATTGGGGAGTTTGGAATTGGTTGAAGGTCCAGAAGAATGAACGAAAACACAAAAAACATAGAAAACTTATGGGAGACAACAGCAGAAGATCATTACTGAAAATTGCAAAGACAGTAATTACAGGTTGTTTGTGCAATCATATCATGGCAAAAACAATCTTTTTTTTTGCATATAATTTTATCACCATGGCTTGAATATCAACATCCCTTTCAGAATCACTGCTATCTATTAAAAAAATTACAAAAATATGAAATTAATAACAAAGAAATCAGAGATTATGGATGTGTAAGCAAGGTGAAGTGGTGAGGGCTGTCAAAATGAGCACCTGCTGCATCAGTAAAAGAGAATACTGGTAGAAGAGTGGATTTAGTAAAAATGATGGTTTGCCAATATGTCACGCAGACCTTTCTGTGATTCAGCTCCCAGGCTTTAAAATGGGTTAAGTCTACAGTTTTCCAGTGGATTGTCATTTGATCTTTCGTAAAAGAACCACATGTAAGAAATGTGGTATACCTTAAAAAGCCATAAAAATGGGGATGGCCTGAAGGGCACTACAGTGTAGGTTACATTTTGCATTACAATACAGAAAATAGCAACATTTAAACCTTAAAGTATCTTTCCATTTATCCCAAACTCTAAGTGAGAATTGCAAGAGCACAATTCTGATCCGACATCAATTTTGTGAAAACATGCTGTAATGTGGCATGAAAATTACATACTTGGCTGGGTTAAACATTTTACAAGCTCTTACAGAGCAAACTTCCATGTAAAGTTGACTTGACAGTTTACCAGAAATATTCAATTTCCTGGTTTTATTGCATCCTGTATCATCTTTTTCTGCAATAGAGCCTTGGCTTTATCCCAGTGAAATTGACTCCAGTCTGCAATACAGCAAAAGTCTTCTGAGTGTTTGTAGTAAGTAAAATTCTATATCTGGTCACTTTTGAAATAGCAGAAGCTTTGGGATTTGCCATTTTGAAAACTCTGGGTCTTAAGTGGTGAAATTGGGATTTTCAGTCTAATAATTTAGACCTAAAATGAAAGTGGCTTAGTTTTCCGAAGAACTAAACACCACCAAATCCGTTAGCACATCATTCTGGTGGTAGCGGCTTAAAAACCAGAAATCAAGGCATCATCAGGCATTTAGCTGTTGTATATTACTTTAGACACATTGTTCAAAAACTGTTACTGTTCTTGTAAATGTGAAGAATTACATAATTTACACAAAATGTGTAGAAATTTATAACTACACTTACACTATGCAGATGAAATCTCAGCTTCTACTAAGCCAGCAGTAAAATATCGTCAGTTGTTACACAGCTAAGATTTCGTGCATGGCAATGTAGCATCAAGTATTTTGACGCAATAAGGACACGTTTAGAAGAGACTGGCATCTGAAAGGGACAAAGGAGAATTCTTTTTCAAATAAACCTAAGGAAATAATTTCCTAAATATCATTAAAATATTTTGATATTTGATATTGACATCTGCAAAAAGCTGCCTGACAGCATGTGCAATCAAACAGCGTAATCGATACCTTTCTGAACATCCCTGCTTTTTGTGAAACTGCTAAAAGCTTCAATTGAGGATGGACCTGTGCTCAAGACAAGCACTAAAGCAGCTGAGGAAGACTTGTCTTTATGCAGAGGTCCAAATCCAGCCTGGAGACTCTCTATGAATTGTTTTCCAAGATTTGCTATTACAAACTCAGCAAGTGCAGAGGTGATCAGAGGAAAAAAGGGTACAGCTCTATATAAATGCAGAAAAGATGAGCAAAACAAACTGTACCTTACTAAAAAATCCATTGCTTCTTGAACAACAAAATCAGATGCACCCTATTTTTTCATCATGATACAAAGAGAAAAATAATTAAGAATGAAAAGAAAAATCAATCATCTAGGATACTAATTTAAAAATTTATCATATCTAGAAACAACAGCCTCGGTATATCCACAAGCAAAAGACAGAGCTCTCTTCAATCTACTAATTCAAATAATATTATCTCTAACTGTCAGTGCTTCGAGAAATTGAGGTCATCTTCTAGAAGCTGGATCTGCTCCATGTCACAGGAAGGAACTACAAAAGAGCAGTCTTTCCAAGTAGTTTCACTGAAGCCACTGTTCCCACTGCATTCACAAATAGACTGTAAATGGCACTGTACAGCCCTAAAAGGCCTCTAAAAGGCAGGAAGAGCAGACAGAAACTACCTTCCAGATCTATGTTCCTCCGTAACAGTTATGAATCTACAAGCTACTATGGGTCTACCTTACAGCCAGCTTGAACTGGCTCATAGAGAGAGCCATGCCCTCACTCTTTCAGGAATCATATTTCATGATTCCTTTCACAGAGAAGTATTGGAGTTTTGGAACAGGTAGAATTCAAAAGGAACCATAACTTTTCTGCAATAAAGAACTTTATCACAATTAATTTCTGAAACTTGATCAGTCTCAAGAAGTGTTTGTCACATTTTTATTTCTTCCTTCCTCATGTTGCGCCATAGGAAAGGGTTCCTAATCACAGTGTCCCCATTCTGGACAAACACAAATTCCAAAGAACTCTATATATGAAACTACCATTTTCTATGCCATGATTGTCTAGTCCATACCATATCAATAATCCCACATCTAGGTCATAAATATGACACAGATAAAAGAAACAGATTTTTTATGCTTCTAAGATAAAAGCCCTTGGAACTTCAAAGTGAACACTCATATTTTATTACATTCACTGGCAGCACAGTGAACAAAGATTAAAACAGTAATCAGAAGGCACATAAAAATCAGTAAATAAGTCTTTGACCCTTCTCTGAGGAGGAGGATGGATCTAGGTGATCTCTTGCATCTCTTCTAACCGTAGTAAATCTGTGATAACAAATGCATTCTTTCCAGACTGACAGCCATGCCCATCTTACTGCTGGAGAAAGTTTTGTGTGTGTAGAGGTTACTACAGTATGCCTCATCAAACCAGGGCACAAACACTGACATGGTCTCAGTTTGGGACCAGGAACAGTGTGGGAAGAAGGGAGAAATACTCCACACATTTTTGCATTGTTTCTGTGGAGGTGGAAGAGGAGTTTCAAACTGTCCCATTGAAGTGTGTGACAAGATCCTTTTATGCAGGCTGAGGAAACAGAGAAATGGGATTTAGGAAACTGCATAGAGACAGAACTGAGCTGGTGTCTTTGAAATTGTTCAAAAATACATCCAATGAAATGAGACACTGTCACTATTAAAAATCTACTTTAAAAAAAATGGGTTGAAAAATCACAGAAGGATCTTTCAAATGTATCTTCCAGTTTCTTTTGTTACCTATTTAATGAAGATAGGACTACCAATCCCATCCTTTTGAATTTCATTCTGTGCACTTCATCTCAGTCATGCCACATAAATCACACCATGTCTTCAAGCCATGGCACATCCAGTTTAACAAGGCATTGCCCTTGAGTAGAGAGAATAGTCAGTGAAAATCAAATAAAGAGAATTAAAAATAAAAGGTTAGGAAGTGTTTGACTTTCAATAGGCAAAATACAAGCCTATAAAACAAACAGCATTATGAATAACATTCTATTTCCAAAAGGGATTTGAACACATTCCTTAAGTTAACTTCTCAACTGAAGGAGAAGTTGCATTTAAGCATGCCTAGAAATACGTTCTTAACTTCCACTCATATGCTGAAGCACTAATCTGAGTATACTTTCCTGGACTCAGGACAGCAAACGGCAAGTAATTTAAAATCATGCATGGCTTAGAGGATACCTTGCCTTGGAAAAATATTAATTGTGGTCCTACATATCAATAATTTTAAGCCTAAACTATCTAAACTAATTTTAAGTAGAAAACTATCTTTTTCCCTTGTCTGTAAACCACTGTAAGCCTCAGATGTCTCATCTCTGATCGCTGTCTTTAACACAAGCCTGTTGCAGGGTACCTTCACCCCAGTCAGAAGGCCCCTGGAGGCAGAATTCCATTCCATATCTCTAAATCCCTCTCTTTGCTGTCGGGTTTCAAGCCACAGCATAAAGATAGACAGGACTTTGTCAGAAGCTCAGAAAGACCTCAACAAACATTGGTGCATATTGTGTGGAAAGTCTGACTGAACTGTATTAGGAACAGTTTCTCCAGATTATCATTCTCTTCAAAAGTCTTAGCAGTTTTACTAAACAGCTGAAAGAACAGATTAGTCTTAGATGAGCTCAGCAACTTAATTACAAACAAATCCTGGACTCATTCACTAGACTATCTGGAACTATTACTCTTGATTTCGTGTGCTAGATCACAGTTTAAACTAAAGATATCACAGAACCTCAGTTCTCACTAGTGACTCCCTTATTTTGTCTCTAGATGTAGCAGTGTATTAGATGCCAAACTCACACAAGGGCACTAAAGAGACAAGATAACAAGAAAATTAGTTTGTTTTAAAATGGGGACAGCTGCAAGGCTGCATATTCTTATTTTTGTTTTGGTGGTGATAAACCACTACCTCACTAGAGCGAAAAAGAGTGAATTATTAGGGAAAACAAGAGTAGAAGAACCCGGTCTCTTTAGAGAGTTCTTATGTGACCTTGAAGAAAGTTGATTTAGTCAAATGTTGCTTGATACTTAGCTTAAATTCATCCACCTCACAGTAAAAATGACCTGATTTCAAAAGATGATGAATAGCAATCAGTCATGGCAAAAGATGGTATGAGGCACTTGCAGAACTTCTGTCAGTGAAGTTTGCTAATAACAGCTTAAGCAAATGCCTGTAGGGAGATATCTAGGCATCTCAAACCCAGCTTTGGAACAGAAGAGAGTGGGCACTCTAGGTCCAAGAGCATTTTCTAAGATTTAGTTAAGCACCTTGACCTCAAAAAGAAATTTACATATATGTGTATATATCTATATATGTATATAGATATATAGATATGCTTCGAAAGAGAAGGAAATTTTGTCACTTAAACTAAGACTTAATACAGAATATGCAGTTGGAGTAAAGCATGAACACTTTCACAACTTCAGTGACCTCATTAGTTTCTCATGATATATGTACAAATAGAATGAATGCTCACGTGAGGTATAGAATGAAGAAGTCTGGCCTACATTTTAGGGTAAATTTGGAAAATCTATATTAATCCCATCTTCTAGGAAATATTTTCAACTTTTTTTCTACAAATATTCTAGTTTGTAAGCGTGGAAATTGTAGTGCAATTTAATAAGATGCTATCTTGGGGCATTTAAAACATGAGTAATTCAACATGCTATTTTCTTAAAAGATGTACTAAACAAACCTGCTAAAAATACTTCAAAGGAAAACTGATACACAGGATCTGTCTCTGGCAGACTTACCATTGCAAAATGCATGACAGATCCTTGAGTGGTGACAACCCAGTATTTCTCATGAGTAGCACTCATTTTATGTAACATTTCTTCTGCCTCTTTCAGCCTTGTAGTAATGTAAAAGAAGCACATTTTTTTTCCCAATATTTTTGTAGGTTTTCTGTAACTAGGAACTGAACACTGGAGAAAACTTTCTTCTCCCAAGGCTGAGGTGGTTACAGGGACAGCTTCTCAGAGCACGCTTGGTATGTAAATGTTAAGTCATGCTGAAGGAGACCTGACTCCACTTAAATTTCTCTCTCTCTCTTCTGTTCACCAAAGGCAGAAACTCAGGAGGAAGAGATATTTCTATCTTGGGTATCGTGCACTTCTGAAATAATGAAGTAAACTTAAACCCCAGAGGACTCTGCAACATTTTGTTGCTTCAGAGCTGCAGAAGTTAATACCAAGAAAAGGCAGCAGCTAATATTTATTCTACCGGCACTGTGCCAGCAGATCATGTAAACTGACTTCCTGATCAAAAATTCTGAAGAATTCTTCTTCTGAAGAAGACAAAATTATGTAATATCTGAAGGTTTTAAAAGTAACCCGTTGATGACCTTTACTTAAGCAAAGTAACTTCTCTGCTCTGCTTTCTGAGTGGTGTGGATGTATTAAAGTTCTTTTCAACTACAGAGGGACAGCCTAAATTGTCAAAATATCGGTTAAATTATGCCACACCATAGAAGTTGAGGAATGCCTTTTATGAAGAAAGCTACATGGAATATGTGCAAATATAAGTTATTTTCTGAGAAAGGGAAAGGTACTCAATTCCTTACGGCTCCCTTATTTAAAGAATCATAGAATGGCCTGGGTTGGAAGGGACCTTAAAGATCACCTAGTTCCAACTCCCCTGCCACGGCCAGGAATACCTTCTGCTAGATCAGGCCGATCAAAGCTCCATCCAACCTGGCCTTGAGAGGGCAACTTCCAGGTATACACAGCTTCTCTGGGCAACCTGTGCCAGTGACTCACCACCCTCACAGTAAAGAATTTCTTTCTAATATCTAATCTAAACCTACTCTCTCTCAGTTTAAAGCCATTCCCCCTCATCCTGTCACTGCCGTAACCCCATTGTAGAAGGCCACCAATTTTGTCAGGCATTATCTACTTAGTGAAGGCACACTGGTCATCAACAATTACCTAATTATTTTTCTTGTGTACTTCCAAAGTTTCCAGGAGCATCTGATCTATGATGGGTCCAGAAACATAGCTGAGTTTTACTGGCCTGTAGTTCCCCATTCCATCCTTACATATCTTTTTTAAAATGTGGGTTGTTTTCCCTTCTCCAGGCAATGGGAACATCACCAGACTGCCACAACTTCTCAAATATGGTAGATAGCCTCTTAGTCACTTCCTCTGCCAGTTCCTTCAGGATCCATGGATGTATCTCATCAAGTCCCGTGGACCCGTGCACCGTCAGGTTCCTTAGATGGTCTCAGAACTGATCTTCACCTGCAGCAGGTGGTTCTTCCCTTTACTTGCTGCTACTTCTGCAATTTGGGTGGTGTGGCTGGAGCCCTCAACAGGGGAGACTGAGTCAAAAAGTTCATGGAGTACCTCAGCCTTCTCCATGTTTCTGGTAACCAGCTCTCCTGTTTCCTTCCAGAGAGGGATCATATTGTCCCTAGTCTTCCTTTAATCACCAATGTACCTATAGAAAATTTTCTTGTTGCTCTTGATGTCCTTGGCAAACTTTAATTTTATCAGGGCTTTAGCTTTCCTAACCTGATCCCTGGCTGCTCAGATAGTATCTTTGTATTTTTCCCAGGTTACTGTCCTTGCTTCCACCCTCTGTGTGCTTCTTTTTGTATTTGAGTTTGTCCAGGAGCTCCTCATTCATCCACATAGGCCTCCTGATAGTTTTGCCTGACTTCTTCTTTATTGGGATACATCACTCGTGAGCTTGGAGGAGGTGATTCTTGAATATCAACCAGCTTTTTTTGGCCTCTCTTTCCTTCAGGGAGTTATCCCATAGTACTTGACTAAGCAGATCCCTGAGGAGGCCAAAATCTGCTCTTCTGAAGTCCAGGGTAGTGAGCTTGCTGTGCATCTTCCTCCCAGCCNAAGGTCCAGGATAGAACCTTCCCCTGTTGGCTTCTCTGTCACTTGGAGAAGGAAGTTGTCATCAGTGCATTCCAGGAACCTTCCAGATTACTTATGTCCTGCTGTGTTGTCCCTTGAGCAGCTGTCAGTGTGGTTCAAGTCCCCTGTGGGGGCTTGTGAATGTGAGGCTGCTCCTATCTGTCTGTCCAGGGACTCATCCACTCGGTGTTCCTGGTCAGGCAGCCTGTAGCAGGCCCCTGCTATAATGTCACCTGTCCCTGCCCTCCCTTTAATCCAGACCCATAAGCTCCCAGTTGGGTTCTCACCTATCCTGAGGCAGAGCTCCATCTACTCCAGCAAGTCCTTGACATGGAACAGAGCAACACTTCCTCTGTAGAAATAATCCCATCCAGAGGAAACATGGAACCAAAAATCAGCACATCAATCATTTATTCTGATTTCCGCCCAGGAACAGCAAGCATGTCTTCTGCATTTGACTGCTGAAGTAGATTGATGAGTTCTTCATTGTCCAGCGTGTTTCCCTGAGAATCTTTCTGAGAATTTTGTCTTCAATGGCCTTGTTTTCTGTACCGTTTTTGTCAGCATCGGTGCATACAGTGATTTGAATCCTTTGATCTTCAAGCTCTGATTTCTACAGATGCACATCATCATTAGGGAAGATTTGAATTTCTGTTGGTTGCCCAGACACTTGTGATCCTTGTTTTCCTCTTCTTCAATTCAGGGCTCCAGCAAGTCTCTTTACCCCAACAAAACTAAAACTCATCCTTTTCTGTTTATGCACCTCTTAAGTGCCATAAAGGGATCACAGTAGAGAGTCTCACACCTCCGTAACTTGCTGCTTTATCCTGGTGCTGTTGCAGGGCTCAAGCTCAGCCCAATTAGAGGCTTCATATGACAGAGCTGTCAACTCTTGACAGCTACAAAAGCACTGCACCTACTCCTTGTTAGCAATTCTACAGATAGAGCAGAAGTCATTCTCCCAGTGCCTGAACTTACAAACGTCCAACACTTGCCATAATGGGAGTGTCTGTCTCCCAAACCATACTCTACCTGCGCTGCCTTCAGTACACTTCTATGTTCAAGTTCTTGAAGCCAGAATCTTGGAAAAGACCTGCTTAATCTCTTCTCCATCACCTCTGCTGGGAACAGTCTGTGGATCTTTTCCCACAGCGTGTTCATTCAGCAACACCATTTCTCAAGACGGCACACTTCCTGAGGATAGGAAGCCTTTTCCCACTGCCCCAGTCCCAGCAAGAGGCCTTAGGCTCTTCTGGAAGGCAGCATCCACCCACCAGAGTTCTGACTGGGTAACAGCTCAAGTGCCACAGGGACAGGTGCCCCAGCAGCTGTTGAGGGCTGCTCTGTGCTGCCGTGACCCCACTGCCGAGGACACACGTGCCTTTCTAAGCCCATTCTGTGCAGCCTGCTCTGCAAACTGCCGCGTTTGTTGGCCGCCTCTCAGCTCTTCCTCTGGTAGCTGGCCTCTCTTACCAAAGTACCTCAACTAAAGAACAGCCTGGCAACCAGCAACTCTGTGAATTACATTCTTCATATGCATACAAAATTTCTGTCTGTTGTGCTAAAAATGACACAGCATAACATTAAAACTAAAAAGCAGTTACAATTCAATTAAAAAAAATTAGAAATACACAGCATTGAGAATCAATCATAGCAATGGCATAGGAACAACCACTATGCAACATTTCTCAAGAGTTAGAAATTACAAAGTGGCTTATGGACTACAGTTTGGCATTAATGGGCTGTAAAATCTTCACATAGAATGGATTTGAGAGAGTAAACCTCATGACAGAAACTGCTTTCCAGTACATTTTAATTTTCTGAGTAAAATAGATTTAATGGAATAAATAGGGGATTATGGCACTCATGTATGAAACTACCTAATCAAACATTTTAGCATGGTTGACTTAGAACTTTTTTCCATGTTTCCAAAAGAGTAGAAATTATTCTTCTGAAGACTACTTGGATAGGGAAGGGAAACTGTCCTGGGTAACCATAAAAAAGTCTTCTTGCATCCTATACCATTTATGTTTTTGAAGCCTCTGGGCAAAACTCCAGATTTTTGATCCCAACAACACTTTGGGAGGAAGCACTCTTCTGCTATACCACTACCAGTTCAAGTTATCAGATTAGAATGCTCATTTATACAACGTCAGTCTTAGTTCAGAGAGGATTTTTTTTTCTTTTTTCTGACTGCTGTGATACAGGGAGAGGTCACACATTAGGCAGTCAACAGTTTTGGTCACAACACTGTTTTCATCTCTCCCTAGGGAAGCAGGTGAAGACAAGCACTGAAGATGTAGTTTCTTAGTTATGGCTTACAGGAAGAAACTAGAAATTGGATGTGATTTGTGTCTTCTGGATGCCACCTGCTGGGTAGGCAGGGAAAGAATTTGAATTCTCTGTAGCCTGTCCAATAGATAACACTAGGAAAGGGGCATCATCGTGTACTGTTTCTCTCCAGATATGTCAGTACACCTACTGCTTTTTCCAAAAGATTTTCTTTCTTTGGCTTTCATATCTCTGGCTTCTGTCATTTCTCTTCCTCTGTCTCTTTGTCCTTCTCAGAAGGTATCAAGAATCTTTGTCACCTTTTTCTCTCACTGTAGTCTTGTCTGTGGGGGTTGCCATCAGTAATTAAAATCAAACAGCACTGCTATGTTGTCTTAAAATTAATATCCTTCCACCAAGACAGCTTCCAGAATCTCAGTCTTAAGCTCTGTCATTTTCTCATTATTTCCCCATCACATGTTTGATAAAGCAGCAGTCTTTGGGTTTTCTTTCCCACTACCCGCTTCCTGCTGCTTACTTTGCTGGTTTGGCACTTAATCTGTATTTTCTCTTCAGTATCAGACCTTTCTGTAGATGTTTATCTTATAAGGCACATGTAAGTCTTTCAGATTTTTTTTTTCTAAAATAAAGCATTTTATGTCCACAAAATCAATAAATGTTTTAGATTAATTGATTGATCCTTTATGTTTATTAGGCAGAGATAATTATCTTGAGTTCCTTGTTTCACATTACCTCACAAACTGAGAACTCTTCTATATGAAAAGCAGTTATTAGTCTTTGGGGGTTTTCCCTCCAACTTTTATAGACAGCATCTCTGGTCTTGTTTGTTACACAATGAGTGATTACTATAGTTTGCTCCCAGAGGGCCATTGAGAAGAGCTTGAAAGTCCCTGAACTTTTCATTTGCTTAAGCTATTGACAGTAGCCAGTATTTTTTAAGAATTTGGACCGTTTCAGGTATGAGGCCTGCACTGCACTCTTGAAAGATTAGGCTCTGGAAAAGAACCATTAGAAAAGTAAAACATTGACTATAGTATAACATTAGGGATTGTTGCACTTGGACACAAAAGAACGACACGGAGTCTAAGTTCTTTCCAGGCCAAAAATGCCAACATGGCCTCGCCCCTTAGGGCTCAGGTTTTATTTATATCTTTTTAAGAATACCCGTGGATTGGAAGATGAAGTGACCACCTTCAAATCACACTGGTCAAAGGAAAAATCCATCAAACATCTCTGCCTTAGGAGAAAGAATGCAAACATGTGGACCGGTTAGCCAAACATGGCTTATGTTTACAGTAAATGTGTGAGAATTCTTATCTACAGCAGTAAAACATGAAAGCACTGACAAACTCAGGGCGACAAGGGAACATTATGCATTTGCTCACTTAGAGTAGCTTGTTTTGTCTGCACATTCTTACAAAGTATCTGCCTACATTTATATACACATGCCCTCAGAGATATATATAAATGTATCTGATTTTAAGGCACTCCTTTGACTTTTTGTCTTTTTTTCCTCTTTAATTTTTCCAGTTTTTTATTGCCATGTGAAGAGATGCATATTTGGACCTTCTTATTCCTTTTTCTCCTTCAACTAAGAACACTATTTCTTACAAGGTAAAGTTAAATTGGCTGCAGCATTTAGCTTCAGCCTTCCCAACTGATTACTAATTATTCCTCTGATGATGCCAGAAAATAATTCAGTTTTGACTATGAACTTAGGTCACCTTTCTGAAATACTTATTTACCTACTGAGCTCTCACTAAAAGCAGGATATTAATATTCTGTCCAGACCTGACATATCACTGAATTCATCAAAAATCCTACTGAATGGTCTTTTCAGTTACAGAGCAAATGTAATGCCCTTCTCTTTTCAAATGAGATAAATAAAAGATGAATAAAAGACACTTATTAGAATTTTGATTTTCCCTCTTTTAAAATAAGTATCTTTATTTCCATGCAAAATGCTGTCTGCTGTAATCCAAACTGGTATTTCTACTTCTCTTACTTTAGGTCTGATAGTTGCCTATCTAATCCCTTCTTTTTGAATATATTACAGGATTCCACGAATGAAGAATATTTATGTCTTTCAAGAACATCTCTATTACAGTCCACAGGCAAGATTGTACATACATTTGATTACCACTTGCAACAATGAAAACTGACAAAGTGGCCACAAAAATTGGTATTAATGGCATAAACGCTCACATTATAAAAGCTATGGAAGATAGATTAAAAAAAAAATCTGAAAAGCATTGCAAACTATTAAAAAGGACCAAAAAAACCAATGACCACTCTTTCAAATCCACAAAAATCCCAAACACATTCTTCACAGTTTCCATTTTATGTCCATAAGTCACGGAGTCAGGAAGACTCATAACGTATCTTTCATATTAAGTGGGTATGGTTCATGGATCACCTTCACCATGAAAAGGTCCTAATAGAAGCCAAAGACACAAAGGCATGAGAGCCTTCAAATGTCCATAAAAGAGAATTTAGACTGAAAATGAGAAGAGATTCTGAAATACTTGAATAGAGGGATGGTCACTAAAACCCTTCTGATTGTACAAAAGAGTAGAGAAGCTGAAAAAACCTACTGACTTTGATACAAATAATCACCATGGATAACGAGTTCTCATAAAAGTAGTCATATGGGTAGGTAGCCTCCTAAGTTTATTTTTTTTATTAGACAAAGCAGAACTCCTGGGAAGGATGTGTGCTGTGTATTGCATATCCAAGCCACGGATATAAAGCTAAGCAGCATCCCTGGTTAGACTGCAATCCCAAGGCAAGCCATCCAGTGGCTGTCTGTACAGCTTGAGCTCTTGGTCCCAGCACTCAGTATGGGACACATTTCCAGTAAATTACAACTGTCTCCTTCAATTTTAGGTTACCACAGATTATCTTCAGCGTCAGGACAAACACAATTTGACAATTTCCATGTCAGACGGATCATCATTAAGCCTATCAGTTTTTTCTGTTCCAACCTGAGCATAAATTATCTGAAGAAAATAAAACTCTGGAAAAACTACATAAAGTAGCATAGTTCTAAAACATCCTAAAGTCTACTGCTTCATATTTTCAAAATCGGAAATATAGCAACACACATATGAATATATTTATTTTTATGTACCAAAACCTCATGCTTAAAACACATGCTTAATTTTTCCTGTATGGTTACACACTTATCTCAATTTTCAGTTTAGCTTTTCAGCTCATTAAAAGCTCCACCCCCACATCTTTCAATATAGGCTACAATAAGCAATCAACTTACTCTAATTACAATTAAATTGGGTTTCGTGCCTCATTTTCTGTCAAATCACTCTCACAATGCAGCTGGAATATTTCAGTTATTGTTACCTCTTACCTCATACATATACATCCTTACTCACTTGCATGCCAAATTAATTCTTCCTAACTGACTACCTCTACAATGAGGTATCTTCTGGGACTAGGTAGAAAGGAATTCGTAAGAAGTCTGTGAGTTTCCACGTACAAAAGTCAAACAAAGCACAATAAAACCTTTGCTTATCAGAGAAGAGTAGAAACATCTTTGTGAAAGGTGGCTGTCTCTGAAACCTCTTCGGATAAATAGTCAATAGACCTGATCTTTTTAATGACAATGGTCTACCTTAAATTTGTTTTAATTCCTTAAATTCCTTTTCGGCATAATTGTTTTGCTGAAATTAATTGTTAAAAAAAAAAAATCAATTCAGGGCTGGAGTTTATCTCTAGTGTAAAACAAATGGTGTCAGTGACAGATTCCTTTCCTCTTTGTTCCCTTGGAGTTGAATGATCAAAATGTTTTGTGTAATTTATCCTCCCCTGGGACCTGCAAAGAGACAGAGAGAATAATTAGTGCTCCCTGTTACTGATAACATACATGTATATCTGCTAACTCTTGAACTATCATGGGACCTCACTTGTCTATCCAAGAAATCGCACTGAAGGGGGAATAAACTAATTTCAGCCATTACAATTAAGATGTAAACTGTGCCTTTGAAAGCAGACGTAAAAGAAAAAATTGTGGATTTTAATGTTGTTTTGTTACTGCTTTTGTGAGAAAGGGCTGAATGAGCTTACTGTGCAGCTCCACAAACAGGTACCAATGAAGAAATGGCATGTATTAGAATAAGTGAGTGCTGACAGGAAGCTGTTTTCAGGGATGTTTTCAGACAACATTGCTGCTGGAGAAGATGCACTGTCAAATCCTTGCCATTGCCACTACAAACACATTACTATTAACAGCTCAAAAGCATTAGCAGCTTCCTCTACTGAAAAACAGATCAGCTACTTCTGTGACAAACAGATCAAACTTCCGCGTATCATTTTATTTTCAGAATTTTTAGCACGTCCTCTTAAGTCTTTAGACCTCAAGAGCTGCAGTGGTTCCAGTGTTATATGTAGTTTAGGCTATCCACAAGAAGAAACTTGCTTTTTGACAGTCTGAGACCACAGCTGGGCAAAACACTACTTTATTAATACAGTCATTTCATGACATGTGCTGAAAAATAATTTTCCTGATAAATCTAAAGGCACATGGAGGACAGGGAGGTGGTTTGTGACAGCCAGCATGGCTTCACCAAGGGCAAGTCCTGCCTGATCAGCCTAGTGGCCTTCTATGACGGAGTGACTCCATCAGTGCACAAGGGAAGGGTTATAGATGTCATTTATCAGAACTTCTGTAAAGCCTTTGACACAGTCCCCACAACATTATTCCCTCTAAACTGCAGAGAGATGGATTTGATGAGTGGACTGAGAAATTGGTTGGGCAATTGCATCCAGAGGGTAGTTGGTCAGTGGCTCAGAGTCTCAATGGACATCAGTAATAAGTGGCATCCCTCAGGGGTCTGTACTGGGACCAGCGTTACTTAATATCTTTATTAGTGACATAGATGAAGGGACTGAGTGCACCCTCAATAAATTTGCAGATGACACCAAGCTGAGTGGTGTGTTTGACACTCCTAAAGGACAGGATACCATCCAGAGGGATCTGGATGCTGCAACTAGGTCATTCTCAAGCATTCTCTTCTCCAGGCTGAACAATCCCAATTTTCTTAGCCTTTCCTCACAGAATAGATGCTCCATCCTTCACCAGAGTGGAGCAGAGGGCCAGAATCCTCTCCCTCGCCCTGCTGCCCAGGACACGTTTGGCTCTCTGGGCTGGGAGTGCCATGGCTGGGTCATGTCCCGCCTCTCACCTACCAGCACCCCCAAGGCCTTCTCACAGGGCTGCTCTCCATCTTCATCCCCAGCTTGTGCTGGTACTGGGGGCTGCCCCAACACTGATGCCACCCCCTTATTAAACCTCATGAGATTTCCACTGACCCACTTCTCTTTACCTGGCAAATTCTCTAATTTTTTGTCTCAACACTGTTCCCTTAGAACAAGGAACATAAGCTTCATTGTAATTTTGCTGCTTAATTTTGTGGAACCACTGAAGCTTTCACTATGCAACAGGATGTAGTTTTATATCAAAAGAATACCATCCTATGGATCTAGTCATGCTGCAGACATCTAGGTAAAAGTTTTATTCATGTCTGTCTTGGTTTGAAAGACAGGTATCTGCTAAGGAAGGCAGGAGCCCCCCTTGGAATGGAAAATGCAACCCCCTTCCCTCCGGATTATTATAAATTTGAAATTGAAGGGCTTTCAGGCAAAGATATGAGGAATAGGNCCTCTGAGATCCCAGTAGGTAAAGCTGCTTGTGCTGTTCCAAACCCCAGATTTTATCCAGGTGGGAATGCTTGGCTCCTTCCCCCTGGGCGGAGCATCTCACAATGGGATGGTGAGTCATGGGGCAAGGCACTGATGGGCCCATTAACAGGAGATAGTCCCGAGGGAGGAGGCAAGGAACATCACTACACCTGGTCTCAACAGCTCATGGTAATAGAATACACCACAACCCAGGACAACATCCTTATGCTATGAAACTTAAGAGAAAAACCTACTGGGTCAGTAAAACAAACAAAAATCCCAACCTCCCCAGCCCCAACCCTCCCCCTCTGAAAAAACACAAACAAACAACCCCCAAAACCAAAGCCAACCAAAAAAAAGCCCCCAATTAACCAACCAGAAAAAAAAAAACACCACCAAAAAACGCCACCCCACAAAACTCACTAAGCATGAAAACAGGGTGAATATTAAAGAAAGAGTAAATTAAGGACAGATAGGAAGAAAAGAAAAATAGTGTTTTCATGACATTTCATATAAAAGCTCAAAGAGTGGTTAAGTACTTAAATCAGGCAAGTAATTTTTAACCATCACTCTAAATCATAGATAGTCTCAGGATGACCAAATTTCCTCAGTATTTGTTATACTGTCTAGTTTAAGGTCTAAGTAAATCAAGGCGAGACATTTTACTATCCCAGACATCTTTAATGTTTTCTGTAATTTAGCAATGAGAAACAAATCACGCTTCAAAAAGAGTTTCAAGTTTCAGGAAAGTCCAAAGTGGTTAAATTCTGAAAGGAAAACAAAAAACATTCAAATAAATATGTAGTGTTTCTTCACTGCTGCAGTTTAATGTTTTGCCATCAGGGCTGACAAAAGAGAAAAATTGCACGGGGCAAGAGAACTTGGCAAATTTTGAGAAGCTCACCAATGAATAATTTTTATTAGTTCCATAAAGGCAGTTAGTTTTGTGCACTGCCATTTCCTTTTAGCTGTGTTCTTTGGGTTCTTCAAAACGTCAGTTTTTGTTTATTTTATACCAACACGATTTAATGGGTAGGTATTTGCTGTTTGGATTATGGAGTGAATATACTTTGTGAGGAAAAGGATGGCTACATTGCAGACAAAAATATTGCTAATAAAAGCCAGTTTATAGCTCAGCAGAAAAGCCTGGAGTTCAGTAGAACTGTCAGGGCTAAGCCTAGATGTGAATTAAATGTGGATAGTTCTTATTTCTATCACTGCTAGTAGGTTACCTGACAGGCAATATGATACAAACATAATCTAAAATAAATTTTAATGCCAGACTATATGGGTGTGATTGAGTATCACATTAGAAAAGATACTGGCAATAATTTGCCATATAACAGGCTATGAGGTAAAAAATACTGAACTCAGAGATACCTCAATTTTGTGCTCAGCTGGGAAACCTTAAGAACCACATACATTAAAAGCAAAGTCACCATGTTCCTTCAGTAGAATAATGAATAGAATCATAAAATATTTTAGGCCAAAAGAAATCCCCAGGGTCTTGTATATCAACCTCCTTGCTCAAAGCAGGACTAATCAAATTAGATCTCTCGTCCAGTAGAGCACTTACCTCTACTTGTCCAGTAGAGCAGTGAGTATCTCCAAGGGTGGAGATTTAAAAATCCCTGTGAGCAAACTATTCCAGTATTTTCTTGCCCACATGGTAAAAAAAAAGACAAAGCAAAAAAAAACCACCCAAACCCAAACAACTTTATATCCTTTGAGTGCCTTCTCTAGGCAAATCAACAAACCCTGTACTCTCAGCCTTTGTTAATATGTCAGGTGTTACAACCCCCTGACTATCTTGGTGGCTTTCCAGTGGAACTAACTCTAGGATATCAAAATCTGCAGCAGAAAGTATTTCAAAATGTTGATATTCAAATAAAGAAATAATTAGGAAAGTAATTACCTCAAATATAATTCTTTGTCTTTTCCAGTTTGGATTCAATAATCTCTTGTGTACTTGATGCTGTCTGAGCAGAGAAATTTAGACAAATTGGCACACAGCCTGTTTATCTTGAATTAGTTGTAGCTACAGACATCAGAAAGAAATGTAAACTATTAGTAACAAAATAGCACATTTCCAGCTACAGGTACAGTATATCCAAGCGTATACTTGGATGCCTCCGTTTTATGCTCAATTATGCAATACTGCGCACAGTTCTATGATATAATTCAAAGCAATGGAAGACGCGAAGCAGACACAAGCCCTTCATTCCATTTTCCAGTTCACCTTGCAACAGGCTGTTACACTGCTCCCCTCCACTTCCAGGGACACATAGCAGCACAAACCAACATACCCAGGATATTTCACATCAGACCTGCAATGCCCGCTGCTTAGGAACAATGAATTACTGTATTATCCCAAAACCCTTTTCTACCAAAATCAGGTATTGCAGAGGACATCTGCAATCTGCAAGGTGAACTGCTCTGGCAGACAAGCTCTGGAGCAGTGGATTGCATCAGGCACCATGGGGAGTTTTCTCAAACTGGCAAAAATTCAATCTCAGTGCAGAGAGAGGTCCTTAAGCAAGGACTGTTGAGGCTCTGGTGAGAGGTGGCTCCAAACCCATGCAGGCAGGACTGGGAGTGGCAGCAGCCAGACCCCTGCATGGATCTCTCTGCATGCACCAGAAAGGATGTGAAGAACCCAGACAGAGCTCCCACAAAACCATGCATCCCTCTGGATGTCAGGCTGTGGGGAGGACCAGAGTCTGTCACCGGTATTAGATGGCATGAGGGACAACATTTCTGTGAGGTGCCACTAGCTCAGCCTGTAGATGAGCTGCTCAGCCTCATGCCAGAGCTAAGAGAGGAGACAGAATGGCTAAGAAGCATCAGGGGCTCGGATGCTCCTCTGAAGAGGAGACGGACTGGTGGAGCCATGCTCTACCACCCCTGAGATAAGTGCAGCAGCTGGCTGTATCACAAGAAGGGAAGGATCCTTCACCCTCTCAACCCCCGGCAGAAGGAGGGGACCTAATAGACGGGGGGGAATGTAATCTGATTGCTTCTTGGGGTGGCAGGTGAATCCACTCCTGGCCTAACTCCCGGCCAGCAGGACCAGGGCAGTGATCGCCCCCCTGTACTCGGCACTGGTGAGGCCACACCTTGAGTTCTGTATTGAGTTCTGAGCCGCTCATGACAAGAAGGACATTGAGGTGCTGGGGTGTGTCCAGAGAAGGGCAGTGGAGCTGGTGAAGGGTCTGGAGCACAAGTTGTATGAGGAGCAGCTGAAGGAGCTGGGATTGTTTAGCCTGGAGAAAAGGAGGCTTAGGGAAGACCTTATCACTCTTTACGACTACTCAAAAGGAAATTGTAGCCAGGGAAGGTTTGGCCTCTTTTCCCAGGTAGCAAGCAATAGGATAACAGAAAATGGTCTCAACATGCGCCAGGTGAGGTTTGGACTTCATACAAGGAAAAGCTTCTTCACTGAAAGGGTTTTCAGGTATAGGAACAGGTTGCCCAGAGAAGTGGTGAAATCACCATCCCTGGAGGTAGTTTAGACATGGTGCCTAAGGACATGGCTTAGTATGAACACAGCAATGCTGGGTTAACAGATGGATTTGATGATCTTAGAGGTCTTTTCTAATTGTACTGATTCTAAGTTTCCATAAATTAAGCTGAGAAAGGTCTATAGAATAACTTGCTCCAGGTATATTTTCTTAAAATTAAATTGAGTTACCACTTCTTTGGTAAAGTAGAAATACTTTACCAAAAAGTAGAAATTTAAAGTAGAAATTTTGGTATCCTAAAATTGTCTTTGGGCACATGATGCCCAGGCCTTCATCTTAAACAGTCAGACAAATGTAAGTAAGTCATATATGTAAAAACAGTCAGAGTAAAGTAAAATGCATGAACAGACATAATTACTGTCCATGAGAGCACTGCTTTGCATATGCCAACACTGAATTCCCTATGCTATGATGTTATACTTTCCTAGGAGTTGTAAACAGATGCAAACTCCAGATTACAACACCGTCACACTTTTCTCATTCTGCTCTCCTTATTTTTACTATCCAGAAATATGGACAACTATCTTCTCTTCAGCGTATAAGATTACTAATTAATGTTTTAAGAATCAATGTCTGATAATTTTGAAAGACTCCACTGTTAAATATATACTCTTTGCTATACTTTGTGCAACTGCAAGTTTTCACCAAACAGAAGTATGTACATATATCACTTAACAGATAAACAGCTCTGTAATTAACATCAGATGGAACTACCTGCACCAAGAAGAAATCTTGCAACTCCCTGTGCTGGACCACAGGAAGTGAAGAAGGTTCACCACTAGAGAATCACAGAATCATTTTTTGTAATCAGATGATTGTGCAGCAGGTGAATATTCTCAAAAAGAAAAATCCCATGATGAGCACAGCAGTATCCTGATATGCTACTGCTCTACATTTTAATTAATCACTCAATTTATGAAACAGGAAGTTGACACAAATTATGCCTTTATAAACTGGTAGCTGTATAAGTGGAAGTGAATATACAACATACAGCAAATAAAGAATATGGTTGTGAGGCTTAAAAAAATAACAGAAGACCTCCAAAGACTATAGATATCTGAGACACGGTATTTCAGTAAGAAAATAACACTCTTCTTTTTATTTCTGCATTTAAAATTATTACTTTGACCTCCCAGAATGTCACTTCACAGAGTTACCGGGTTTCTTTATTTTGGCATCAGGGTTTTCTTCAAACAGTTGTCTTACAAATACAACAAAATCATACCAGTAGTAATCAGTTTAATTTCCACGCACTGACCACGAGAAACAGAAAACAAAAGCAGGCAGATAATGGTATATAATTTTGAATGAAGAATAAATACTGGTTAAAAAGTGTCTTGTACAGTATTTTTCTGCAGAGTATGGTTTGAAAAAGGTCTTGATGGTATACTAAGTAAGTTTGCTGATGCTACTAAATTGGGAGGAGTCTTGACTCCCTCATAAGCAGAGAGACCCTGAAGGGAGACCTGGACAAATTTACAGGGCTGGGCAATCACCAGCCATATGAAGTTTAGCCAGAGAAAATGCCAGATTCTGCACCTAAAATGGAGCAGTCCTGGATGTGCAGACAGCCTGGGGAATGAGACACCGGAGAGCAGTGCCATGGGAAGGAGAGCTGGGGGTCCTGGTCAGTGACAAGTTGAACACGAGCCAGCAGTGCCTTGGCAGCCAGGAGGGCCACCTGTGTCCTGGGGGGCATCAAGCACAGCATCGCCAGCCGGGCAAGGGAGGGGATTGTCCCGCTCTGCTCTGCACTGGGGTGGCCTCACCTCAAGTGCTGGGGGCAGTTTTGGGTGCCATAATATAAAAAAGCCATTAAGCCATTAGAGACAATCCAAAGGAATTGGTGAAGGGCCTTGAGGAAAAGCCATACAAGGAGTGGCTGAGGTCACTTGGTCTGTTCAGCCTGGAGAAGAGGAGACTGAGGGGAAACCTCATTGCAACTTCCTCACAAGGGGAAGAGGAGGGGCAGGCTCTGACCTCTTCTCTCTGGCACCCAGTGACAGAACCCAAGGGAATGGCCTGAAGTTGTGTTAGGGGAGCTTTAGCTTGGACGTTAAGAAAAGGTTCTTCACCCACAGAGTAGCTGGGCACTGGAACAGGTTCCCCAGGGAAGTGTTCACAGCACCCAGCCTGTCTAGTTCGAGAAGCATTTGGACAATGCTCTCAGACACATGGTGTGACTCTTGGGGTGTTCTGCACAGGGTTTGAGTTAAACTCAATAATCCTGGTGCTTCCCTTCCAGCTCAGGATATTCTATGATATTATGATTCTAAGTATGACATAAATTTATGACGTACATAAGTACAAAAGAAACCATCTTTGTAACCTTAGCTTTCCTGAAAGTAATCACCTGCTGCAAAAACAGAGAAATAATTTCAATATCAATATAAATAAATTAATCGAAGCAGCACTATGTCCCAGGTTGAGCCAAACCATTGAACAAACATCCCTTCATATGACAAGAGGCACATACATGGCTTTTTTAGGACGTTTAGTTAGATTTTTCAATTGTTTTACAACAGGAACTTGTTCAGCTTCAGAAAAAGCAGAAGTAGCTTTGTCCCAGGATGCCCAAAACAAAAGATTGTTTTTCACAGACTTTCAAGAATCAAGAATAGCAGCCATTCACAGCCAGGATGCATATCTTGCGGTAAAACATAACATATTGCCATGCAATCAAAGGCTGGTATTAAAAACTTGAGGTCTAGCCATAGAGATTGCCCTTGAGAATAATTACCATACATGGAGTAGCAGGGATGAAAGTTTTATGGATAGATACTTTATTGTCACCAGTAATGTATCAGATGGATTCCATGCAGAAGGAAGTTACTGCACTGAGTGAATTCCACTATTTCCATTGTTATCACATTCTTTTAAAGAATAGACTAACTTCGTGATAGAGTGGCAAACTTGTGAAACCTGTGGACAGGTGTGTGTATTTGCAGTCTATGCAGTACTGCCATTTTCTGGGAAAATATAAAACAAACAAACAAAAATGCACTACACTTAAGTAAGTCCCAATCTGTCAGTTAAGAGACACCTAAAAATTTGAGTGCAATCCCCATTTCTATCCTTTCATGTGGCTGAAGAGGTTAAGAATTGCATTGATCTGAGCATCAATGAGAATTACTTCAGTAAAATGGGAACTAAAGTGTTGAGCATGACAAGCCATGGGAATGGGATGCACAGGTATTCACATAAGTACAGAGCAAAGATAGATCTAAGGAGAGTTCTATACCCAGAAACATCCTAAGCTTGAGTTTAAATGCTCATATGTACAAATGTGATGTTTCCTACTAATATGTGAGACTAGTTTTTACAATTACAGTTTGGCAAGTTCAGTTTGACTGAAATGATAAACTGAAGGTGAAGGTATTACTACGAGATGACAATGCTGCAGGCATTGAAGTCTGGATAAATACACACTTCTATGTAAGATTAGAATGTTTTAAATTATCTATTTAAAGGTACAACTAGCAAAAGTTAGCAGTTGCAAGCTCACAATCTTTGATTACCCTGCACCAATCCCATTTTGTTCATGCAAGTCAATGTCATACTCATGGGTACAAACTATCATCCTAAATGGGTACAAGTGGTTATGAACTATAAATACAAACTTTCTACAGCTGCATCCAGTAAAAATCCAACAGTGCATTAACTGAATAACAACAAAAAATATAATGAAACCCATATAATTTTGGGGGTTATATGCTTGGACATGCCCCCACTTAATCATAAACAAATGTACACTGGGATAAACCCATTCCCATAGCATGGTTATCCAGACCCAAGTCCCACTAGTTATATGCCTATTTTTGCCATTCAAAATTGTTGGCAGAGTTGGCACCTACAGAAATGAAACACACTGTTATCTTGGGCAGGTTTGTACATGAAGACACTCTGTACCTTTTCTGTCAACAGCCCAGTAACAATGCCTCTGACATGTCTGTCAATATTTATCAGTGCTGTTTAATTTAGGAGTATCTCTGTGTAATTTAGGAAGCTTACTAGGAATTAATCCATCCAGTACACCTGTTGAAATGAAGAAATACATTATAAGGCCGTTTTCTTACAGAGTGTATAATACAGCTTTCTTAAGGTTATCCAAGTTTCAACAGATGCAGCCAGCAAGAAACATTAGTTTAGTTCATGAATAAAAAATAAAACTTGCACATTTCTAATGATATTAGTAAAACTTCCAAAGAATAGTAAAATAAAGCTGCTTGTAATTTTCATTTAATTGATTGCTTCAAAGTACAGAAGTAAAACCTACATCTTTAAATACAGTCCTATGAAGTCTATAATCACTGAAAGAAATAGGAGAAAAACAAATAGTCTATTACTGTTCAGAAGATAGTTCTGCAATACCTTCCTTATTAGGAATCAAATATTATGCAGAGCTATACAAGAACAAATAACTTTGAACATCTGAGCCTTTTTTTACCGATGCTCGCACACATAATTTTACTAGCCTTTCCCTAGAACAGCTTGTACATAATTACATCTTCATAGGTGTGGCCTAAATGAAGCTTGCAATGCTGTTTTTGAGCAACGCTGGGCACTAGTGGCATTAACCACAGTCTCAGGTTCGTTATTGTCTAAGTCTTTCTGGAAGACCAACGAAGAGAGGAAAAAATCTGTGAGTTTCAGTGGAGTAAATGTAACTAGAAAAAAGGTTTATTTTTAAAGCATTTATGTCATATTCTTTAATGCAACACAGGAGATCAGCTAGTTTTGATTTTTCTGAAAAAGAAGGTAAAATATTTGAACAGTTGCTTTCTAAAACCTATGCCAGCTTGTGGTGGGTTAACCTGGCTCGATGCCAGATGCCCAGCAAAGCTGCTCCATCACTTCCACTCTTCTACGGGACAAGGGAGGAAAAAAATGTAATAAAAAGTTCATGGGTCGAGATAAGGATAGGGAGAGATCTCTCAGCAATTATCGTCATGGAAGGAACAGACTTGACTTGTGGAAATTAGCTTAATATACTACCAATTAAATCAGAGTAGGATAATGACAAATAAAACCTAAATCTTAAACACCTTCACTTTACCTTTCCCTTTATCCCCGGCTCAACTTTACTCACAAATTCTCTACCTCCTCCACATCTCCCCAGTGGCACAGGGGGACAGGGAATGGTGGCTGTGATCAGTTCATCACACATTGTTTCTGCTGCTCCTTCCTCCTCAGGGGAAGAACTCCTCACATGCTTTGCCTGCTCTAGTGTGGTGTCTCTCCCATGGGAAACAGTCCTCCATTAAGTTCTCCAGTGTGGGTCCTTCCCAAAGGCTGTTGTTCTTTACAAACTTTTCCACCACGGGTCCGTTCCATGGTGTACAGTAATTCAGGAAAAGGCTGCTCCAGGGTGAATCCCTCATGGGGTCACAAGTCCAGTCAACAAACCTGCTCCAGCATGGGTTCTTCTCTCCATGGGGTCCTGCCAGAAGCCTGCTTCAGCATGGGCTTCCCAAGGGGCTGCAGACTCCACCCGCCCTCTGTGAGGCTCTTCACAAGCTGTAGGCAGACCTCTTCCAACAACTCTTTTGCAAGGTCTCTGGATTCCAACAGACAGATTGTGACGTGAAAGCAGTAGTACAACAAAGGAACTATGATACCAAAACCCTAACAGAACTAACAGAAAATGCCAGGGCTTTGAGCCAGTGACATCCAATTACCGTCTTCAGTTGCCTGAGCTGGGAACCTCCAGGTTCCTCCAGGTTGCCATGTAACCTTTTCCAATATGACAAAAGACCCATGTCACTGAGTTTGTGTAACATATTTTGAATGCCCAGCAGTGCTAGCTACAAGGGCTTCCAGCCAATAAATACAGTTTACCAAGATAAAGTTACATTTTTAGAAATATGCACTTTTTAGACCAGGATGAAGGAGCTTGTGTTCAAATGTTTCCAAAGCTAATACAGTATGTTGCTGTCAGAGCATATTCTACATTATGTCTTTGCCCAAGGTGATACTACTTCTGGACACTTTCATTTGAAAACAGTTCAGCTGTTTCCAAGGACATACAAAGTTACCAAGAGTCTGGTTAAAAACGAATAAGAACGTAGTTCTTCATACAGGAACAAGAACATCTCTGGAAACATCTGCCAAAATATACTGCAAATACTATTACAAGGGTCTAAGGGGAGATGGAACAAGTTTATGGAAGAGAAGTCTGTAAGATGTTACTAAGTACACAAAAATTACATCTGGTTCAGAAAAAAGTGCCAAAGCCAAGAACTGCTGGCAGCTGAGAAAGTATACAAATGCAGGCCTGTCCCACGCCTCTGTGTATTCAATGTCCTTACCATAAATGCAGTTCTGGGACTAGCCGAAGTAGTTTTCCAGGTTTCTGCACCACACAGGGCTGCCAAGAGCAGAACAGTCTGTTCCCTGTCCTTTCTACTTCTTACACAGCACTTTGATGATGTTTCACTTCAGTACCCCACACACAGGCAGATGCTACAAATTTCTGAGCAGGTTTCTCTACCCACTCCTCAACCCCTGAATACAGATCAAAAAGCTTAACTTGTCAGTAGAAGGAAACAGACCCTGAAGAGGTCTATAATAATACATTTAATCAGTCAATATAACTTTAACAAGAAAAACAACATGCTCAATTATTGTACAGGTGTGTACTCCAGAGAGTACTGTTTTCAGGAACTGAGATTTCCAGTTCTGAACACTGTAACTATAAACAGAATCACAGAATGGTTCAGGTTGGAAGGGACCACCGTGGATCACCTGGTCCAACCTCCTTGCTCAAGCATGGTCATCATGGTCATCCCAGAGCACTTGGCACAGAATCGCGACCAGATGGTTCTGGAATATCTGTAGTAAGGGAGACTCCACACCCTCTCTGAGCAATCTGTTCCATGCACAGTCACCTGCATAGTAAAGAAGTTCTTCCTCAATTCAGGTGGAACTTCCTGTGCATCAGTTTCTACCCACTGCCTCTTGTCCCATTGCTGGGCATCACTGAGAAGAGCCTGGATCCATCCTCCTGACACTCTCCCTTGAGATATCTACAGACACTGGCGAGGTCCCCTCTCAGTTGTCTCTTCTTGAGGCTGAACAGGCCCAGCTCTCACAGCCTTTCCTCATTAGAAAGATGTTCCAGCCCCTTAATCATCTAACCTATGTTACCAAGTGCAGAAAATTCCCTGTAGGTGGCACCAGGTCATCCTCACTCAGACCACGATAGGGAATGTTCCTTAAGTGAGTCACAGTTTTGAAAGGACCAGAAAACCATTCAGAAAACATTTGCCCTAAATTTTCAAGTCTATAAATGAAGCAGATCCAAATGCAGATCTTTAAAGCATTATTAAATCTTTCAACATTCAAGGGTTCCACACTTACAACTTGCTGTCCTTTCCTTGTTCTGTCTTGTAGTTCTGTGCTATGCACAAATCCCAAGGCACTTGGGTTTGTGTGTTTGGGAAACATACAAACCAGACTTTCTCCTGGATTGCTGGTATTATTGACAGCACTAAATAACTCCTCATTTGAATATCTGTCAAATGTGCTCTTCTCTCTCACAGAAGGATGTCAGAGAGAGCTTCTTAGGCATCATTATTTACAAATGAAACACATACTATCTGTTAAAGAAAAAGAACAAAGTTTTGACAGCTTCAAATCTAAAACTTTAAATGCATGTATAATATTTTCCTCCATAGTTGTACTGGGTTTTGCTCAATAGTGTTAATTTTCTACATAAATAGCCTGTATGCTTCTATATTTTGGATCAGTGCTGAAAATGGAGTTGATGACATACATGTGTTTTACATACTGCTGAAGAGTGCTTGAACAACGTAAGTCCTATTCTGTTTCTCATGGTGCTTGGTCAGTGAGCAGGAGGGGAGTGCACAAAAAGTTGGGAGGGGACACAGTTGGACAGCTGACCCCAACTGACCAAAACAATATCCCATATTGTATGGCATCATGCTCAGCGTATAAAGCTGAGGGGAAAAAAAAGGAGAAGGGGCAGGGGCATTTGGAGTTACAGCATTTCTCTTCCCAAGCAATCATTACATGTGTTGAAACTCTGCTTTCCCAGACATGGCTGAACGTCTGCCTGCTCTGTTTGAAGCTGAAGCTTTGTTTGCACACACAGTTTTTGCTTTACCTATCAAACTGTCTTTGTCTCAGCCCACAAGTTTTGTCACTTTTACCCTTCCAACTCTCTCCCCACCCCACCATGGGGGACTGAGCAAGTGGCTCAGCTGCCTGCCAGGACAATCCCACAACAATAGTTCAAGCACTCTTGCTGTCTAACACTGTGGCAATTACATGTCAAATATTTTATTTTCTCTCTTCAAACACATGAAGTCTGTGCTGCAGATTTTTTAAATTCAGTCTGACTACAGAGAAGCCATTCACAGCCCAGTCCAGAGAAAGAAAATGACCTGGTTTGATTTCTCTATAAAGTCAGAGATCCTTGACAAACACGTCATTGATTTTACCTTGCTAAGGACCTCTTTCTGTGGGCAAGATGAATAAAAATAGTAAGCAGGAGGACATGCATTAGGTAGGTATATTTTGCTTGTTAATTGCCAGACATTCAGGCCTTGATCATTTCTGACAGAGTACATGCATTTATCATCCAGACAGTCTGTGTTTGAAATGCTGTGTAACATTAAGAATCAAGATGCAGCATCTTGATTCCACTGGGAGAATAACTGATATGAAAACCAAGAGTGATATAAATCCCAAGAAGAAGAGCAGTCAAATCAAAGAAACACAGATGATTAATTTTTGTCAGTGCACCAGGAAGGAAGGGATTTTCTTCAAGAAAGGCAGTAGGACTGGAAGTGGCTTTCTCTCACAGCTAAAGAGGCAGAAGTAGCCTAGGGTCTCCTGCAGCAGGATAATAGGTATACAGACAACCTGATGTTTACTTCCGGTCACTGGATGGAATTCAGGGTTCTGTGGTTTGATTTGCTGTGAAAGAGTCATGATTAAAGCACTTTGAAGGATTTGCATATGGCTAAGACTTCAAGGTATTCCTCAAAAGAACAAGAGCAGTGGTCTGGCTGGGGTTCAGAGGAATTGGCTGCTGGGACTGAACATACACTGGCCATTAATTCCTCCAAACACATGGTACTCTAGAGAGCTGACTATTGTGAGATAGGTTTCTCATCTTTAATACAGATGATGACTCTAATGGCTTTATTCTCTAAGTGTACTTTTCCCCCACATAATTTTATCAGTCCCATCCAAGAATTTAGATAGATATTTAAGAATGTAACACCCCTATGTGGAAAGGAAGCACCCCTGGGCCCTTTCTTAAGAAAAGAGACAGCAAGGCCCAAATAGAGCAAAAACCACTCATCTAAAACAGGAAACAGGTAAATGACACCTGGCTGAGCAGGGATCTGAATGAAGTACTCCAATCTCCCACTTCAGTGTTTTAAACATATATGGTTTTTTGTTCAAGGGAGAACAAGATGACAAACAGAACAAGGGACAGAGCACAAAGAGAAAAGAGTGAGGATGTACTGGAGGCTTAGTAACAACTTTGCCACATCCACTAAAAGTGTGCTTATTTCCACCCTGGGTAGCACTACTTTATATAGAGGTAACAAAAAAATAATGGAAATTTCAAGAGGGCAGATAAGAGTTCCCTTTCAAATCACCATTCAGACAGGACTAGCCAGATATGATCAGTGGTGAGAAGAATAAGAAGACAAAACCATCAGTTAAAGTGAAGCAGAAATATATTTGTACTGCTGACTGAAATATTTCTGAAATAGGAAACCCATAGCTTTGTACCCAGGGTAGTTTTTCTAAAGCCCCAAGCCTGTTCCATTTTGCATGATGAGTACCAGCTTCTGAAGCACATGGGCAACATCTAGCGTTAGCTGAGGCATACTGCATATTCTGGCATCTCCGTGAACGGCTAAAACATCTGGATTACTGACAATCAATGGCTATGCAAGAATTTCCTTGAAAACTCTTGGTCAGGTCAAGAGGATGTATCCCAGAGATCAGACAAGCATTACCACAGAAGGCATATGTCATGTATTTGCTTCCTTTTTCTCAATGCCTGATTGCTGTTAGTGGTCAGTTCTGTTGGTGTCCATTTTAAACTTAGTAATAAACAGTTCAGAACCTTGAGAAAGCAGGTTAAAGTATCAATTCAGAAGTGATGGTTTTTAGACAAACAAGTTTCTAATCCCCATGAGTATCCCTCTGTCTGCTCTGGGAGCCATCCAGCAGCCATGCTTCCAGCAAGCTATAGATGGTTCACAAGGTACGAGTAAGCTAAAAATAGAGACGCTGTCATCGGCTTCCACTGGGCTCAGTGCAAGGTGCTGGTGGCTCCTGCTGCATCAGGAGGTCTGACGAGCTATTAAATCCAGGTGTCATGCTAGCCCTCTTAATTGCACCCTGCAGTTTTTCCTTCCATGCTGGCCTTTCAAAGACAGGAATACAGTAATGTTTCTTGGGTTTAGCAACATAGAGCTGGTTTCAGCAAAGGAAGCTTTAAGGTGTGAGTTTGACACTCTTTTTGCCCTGGCCTGTACTCTTGCTGTGACTCAAATCCAAGTTGCCAACAAAAAAAATCACTTTTTGTCATTCTACTGGGAAAATATCTTGTGCTGTAGGTATGTGAAGGTAAGAGACTCTGTCCAATTAAGATTAATCAAAGATGTATTCAGCGCAAAAGGGGAAATAAATGAGAGGGGAAGTGATAAGCAAGAGCACATAAGGACAAGCCCGACAGACAACAGATAAAAGAGATGGTGCCGAGGATTAAAAGTTTCTAGTTACTAATTGATGGATGATTGAAAGAAACTCCCAGGCCCAGCTTTGGAGATGGCCACCTTTGTAACTGATAAGAAAGGGGAAAAAAGAGGACTGTGAGGATTTGAGATGCTCAAGGGGAGAGGTGAGAGTGACTAAGCAAAATTCACACAAGAATGCTTAGTGAAAGGGGACTGGGGAGAAATGAGGGAAGGGAGCAGACAGGAAGTGGCATGAAAGGGACTGGTTTGCTGGTCAGTACACTTGTCTGAACACACCCTGTGCCTGACCAATGAAGTTGGTCCCAAACTCTTTATTAAATGTTTTCTTAAATATAGTGGTAGTAGTCTTAGCCACCATGACAACAGTGGGCATCCTGAACAACAGTAACTGCAAGGGAGAACAAAGCAGGTGAGGGGCTCAGCTCCAGCTGCTGGAGTGAGACTTCAAGTCACAGGCACATGTGCATGGCATCATTTGCCGTGGGGGAGAAGAGGGTCTGTATCTTCTGCCAACCCACTGTGTGCAGGTGTGGGATGTACTTCACTGGCAAACCTCAAGTTGTACCCGTCAGCAAGGAGAAGGTGCTGGGTCTGAGCAGAGGTACCAAGTAGGCAGAGGAGCAGTGCTGGTAACTGAGGGGGCTTGTGATTGCATGGGACCTGTGAGATCGGCAGGTCAGTTCTGGATCTGTTAGCTGGATGAAATGGTGAGTAGGAGACTTGCGAAGCATGTAAAAGGATTTGGGATCCAGGTGGGAGTGGTGGATAGACAGATGGGTGGGCCATGCCAGTACAAGCCGTGACTGTGTGTGTGCTTATGAACTGAGGCAGGGTGGGGGACTGCCTGCACTCCCAGTAATGAACTTTCATCTTAACCAGTTGAAGAGGAGGAGAGGGCTTGGCTGTCTGTGCTTATGTTTTTTATGCAAGCCATCCATGTGGGTGCTATCGAGAGCAGCACTTTGTGTGTGTGTCTGGGCATGCCAGTGTCCTCTGTCTGTGTGTCTGTCTGTCTGTGGGATACATGCTCACCCATACTACCGCTTGATTCAGCGAATGGGTAAGCAGCAGCCACATTAGTCTGGGACATGGGCCTCTGGGCAGACTTCTGTGTCCATGGACCAGGCTCCACCTGGCAGGCAGGAGGAACCCTCAGGACTTGGAGCTGCTAGAGGTGGTGGCCACTTATAACACTGTTTAACACGTGTCCATGCACTACAAGCCTAAATTCTAACTCACCTCTTGATCTCCCAATTTGAAAGCTGGCCTCATCATATCAGAGCATACAAAATTCACTGAAACCTCTTTCATCCCTTTTTGCTAGTCCACCAATCAGTCTGGATTGACCCCTAGTTCTGTTGGCTACGAGGGGTCATGCAGTAACAGATTCCCCAGTCAGGAATGGCAGACTATGTGCAGCAAAGCAGAGGCGCCACGGCGACTTCTAATACAGTATGTTTTTCCACATAAAGAACAGACACAAACACCTCCAGCTGTACAGCACACTTACCCTGCACTGGAAAAAAATAAATCAGAGCTAACACATCAAGAAAGGCAGTTGTCAAATTGCAAACATGAAGAAATTTTAAAACAAATTTGAGTTTTAATGAAATTCAGGTGCAAGAAATTCCATGTAAAGCTTGAACACATTACTAGAGAAAACAGACTAGACTAAACAGATAAATTCAGTAAAGTACTGGGTATTTGAAGAATATTCATCTTCTTTTTAGCAGCTGCCACTGAAATTTTGCAAAGGGTTTTTTGTCAATTTTCAGGCTGTAAAATAATCTCCGTACTGTACTTTATCATTGACATGATGTTTCCTGGGCAAATTATTGTGTGTTCATTCACAGTGGTACACCTAAACACTTCATGGATTATCAGTTTCCATTCCTGCTGACTAGGTGATGAACTGTTGAGACAGTATTTGCCAGCTCTTCTGCAAACTGCTCTACTTGCCTAATTTCCTTTATAGCTATTCCTGGGCTCAAAAAAAAGGGTGATGTTTTCAGAATTCTCAACACAACTGATTTTCCTCAAATTCAGGTCTTACCATGGAAAACAACTCCAACATTACAGCTTTACCTTCCAAGCAGATAATGGACAACTATACACATAATAATCAATAAATAAACAGTACAGTGAATTCTGCTGAGTGTAGTACTTTTATTTTGTGTAAGCTTCCACACATCCAGACAATTTAAGCATCAACCTTGAAAAAGCCTGAGCAAACTTGAAGAGGCTCTTCTGTCAGCCCATGATCCTTTGGCAAAATATGAATGGATCCTAGGCAATGCTTGGTGATTTCTGTTGCAAAGACTCCATATTTTCTTGTACTGCTGTTAATATGAGCAAACTTCACCAGAGTGACACTGGTCCCAAGTCACCTCCTAGAGAACAAGTTCCTTTGCAAAGCACTATTTTTGTTACTATATCCTAGTTCCATAGGCAGCAGCGCAAGCTAACAACACTGCAAAAAACCCAAGCAGCACTGCGTGGCATTTAAGAAGCTGGCACTCGTGTTGTGGGGAGAGCAGCCTGTGTACATGCGTGTCTCACAGGAGCCCACGTATGGGATGTCTACATAGCGATGAAGTTCCCCGGCATGGCTGGGGTGTTCGCACAGCAGCAAAGCGCTTGGAAACATTAAGTCCCCAAGACAGAGGGCTGCTGTACTTGTGCTACAGGTCCTTTTGTCTTCCATTCCAGGGTAGGAGGCTGACATTCAAGATTCTTGTTGCTTGTAGCATTTCTGCTCCAGTACTTTTAATGGCCTTTGTCCTATTTATCCACTCAGACGTGAGTTTATATCCTTGAAGCTGTATTGACAAATAATTATCCAGTTTGCTGCAACAGTCCAGTGCAAAACTTCATGTACCTTCCATGTGGAACTGAGGTCCAAACCCATCACTGGAAGGTATCAGAGAACTGCCTTGCCTGCTACCAAGCTCTGGGATGGGCTGAGTGGGTTTACACTTAGAACATTCCACTACGTTAAAATCAGACATATGAAATGCGTTTCCTGGGATGACCTAAAAAGCCAGGTGGACGATCACAATAATGTAACGTGTGAATGAATGCAGAGGAATATCTATTGCAATGCACCTTGAAAAGACAGCAGCTTATTTTATTCTACTGCTAATCTGAACATAAATACCTGATTACTACCATTTCTTTAGAAAAGGCCAGCTCCTCAGGGAGGATGTCTTCCTAGTCAACTTTTCAGAGGGAGTTTAGAGGCCACCAGGAGGAGCTCTGGCTCCAAATCTCTTCTAGCAGAGAGCTGCAAACAGGTTTTACCCAATATTTTAATCTCAGAGCTGCCTTTGAGCAAAAGGGCAGTAGCTCTGCTGTTTTTAATTGGGACTCCAGAAACAGTTCCTCCACTGGGTGTCCACGTGTAGAAAGCTGGTCCCCTAACCTCCTGCTGGTACTACCCAGCTGCTACTGGGTGGGGGGAGCAGAGAGGACAACCAGCAATGCCTATTCTGGAAGGGAAAGTGAGGGATTGGAAACACTAGTTTAGTTCACAGATATCAACCCAAGTCCATGAGACCCTCACAAATATCTTTATTTGATTACTTTGCAGAAAGACTCCCAGGATGCAGCCTCTCTAGGCACACAATCCATCACAGTTTAAGTACATTCCTATTTCTCTGACAGTCAGGCACTTGGAAACAGGCTACAAAATGAGTTACACCACCAGAACTGAACTATCCATAGTGCTACTTCAGGTTTCTGTTATTTCAGAGTGTTTTATAACCACTCGTTCCTCATGCCAACCCAAGAAAAACAATGATGGCTGTTTCACTCAACCCAATTACCCCCACAGAGATGAAGCTCAGGAGCAACCATGGAGGAGAAAACAAAGGGAAAAGGCAGCCTGGGGCTATTTTACACAGCAGTCTTGTAGTGGAGAAAAGAAATGAAAACTCTGCTTCAACCACTTTCTCCTGGTGCTTGCAGTGCTCTTTGGACCTGTGCCACATTTCATCATGCAATTCTTAAGGACAGAGGACAGTGGGAGGAGAAGCAATACCAAGGCATAGATCAGCAAGTGCAGGATACACTCTGGTGTGACATTTTTGGTGGCCAGATGTGCTGGTAAATAGGCAAGTACGTATGTGAGGATGATGAGACACCGGAACAGGCTGTTCAGAGAAGCTGTAGATGGCCCATTCCTGGAAGTGTTCAAGTATGGGGCTTTGAGCAACCTGGTCTAGTGGAAGGTGTCCCGACCCACAGCAAGGGAGTAGGAATGAGATGAGCTTTAAGGTCCCTTCCAAACCAAACCTTTCTATGATTCTATGTGCCCAGTTTCTCAGGCCTGCAGTGCATTTTTGTAAGTAACCTATACTTCATACAATCTGCTCCCTTCAGGTCACACTCAGGTCAAGGAAAACAAGCTCCCGACCCACCAGGTCTATGACCAGTGAAAGATCAACCAGAGAGAGAGACAGGGGAGAACATATCATCAGCCTGGCTGCTCTGAAAGCCAAGGAAGCCAGAATGCATTCAGGTACCCGAGGTCTTTCAGTATTCTGTATAAGAAGGAATATCCAATGAGATGGTGCTGTCTTCTACTCCAGCACAGACATATTTGATTGCCCACAATGCTGCTGCTAAGTGTGACACTTAGCCTCTCCTTTCTCTGTTTTCCTCAGCAAATGGAGGCTGTGTTCAGGTTCAGTCCTTCTGGAAGTGGACTGAAATTTGAGATCAAGAGATGAAAAGCCTGTTAGGAAAGCTGGAAACTTTTTGTTCCTCCTCCAATGTGGCATAGAATGCTATGAAAAGGAAGTACTTTTTCCAGGCAAGGGAAAAAGTAGTGAAGTATGTGTAAAGGCATAGGAAGGGAAACCTGAAGGTTTGTTGTCTCACTGGGCCAGGTGATTGCTATGTTTCCAAGTTACTAAACTCAGTACACTGGCTCCAAGTTCATCCATGGATGAAACTTACGAGAGCTTTCCAGGTAATAAAACCCCCCTGAGAGGCGGGGCAGAAATATTGCCCACAAATTGAGTAAGTGTGATCACAAGAGGATGTCCTGTACAAATACAGAAAATTCATCACCACTTCCAAGTTTTTTACATTCAACAGTCAACAACACATCTACTTCACACAGACAGCAAAGGACTTAAAACAATATGGAAAGTTTGAGCAATGAACTCAGTAGAAAATTTGAAAGGATTTTCTAGAATTAAATCTAATTGTGAAAATCACCTCTTGAGAACTTATTTTGGAAGACTCTAACAGTATGATTTGTGAAGTTCCCCCGGAATTGTTTTTTTCTTAAATGTACAATAATTTGCGCTTACGAGACTTGTCTAGCCACTGGAAGCTCAGGAGTACCCATCTTAAATAGCACCAAGCAGACAGCAGAAACATTCTGTTCACAAGTTTTCACTGTTTTATTCCATTGCAGGTGTTGTCATGAACCTTTATATGTAATCCGGAGCCCTAACAAGCAAGAATTAAAAGCATTACCAGTAGAGATATAAAATACCAATCTCTCTTTCCCAGCTGTGCTCATATGATCAAAACATTCTGTTCTAATAAACAAGTCAGTGGTGTGTAAATCTTACAAGGCACTGAAGGTGAAAAAGATGTACTTTAGTTGGGCTCAAACAGCTAAACAACAGCTATGTTATAGCGGCATTATAATCTCCCCAAAGCATTATGGGATAATACGAAATCATTCTTCTGCAAGAGAAGGATAAATAACACTTTCATTAAAATATCTTCTCCTGTATTGGGCAGGTCAAACCAGTTAATAGCGTTAATGATCCAGACTCAGGAAAAGGAGACAGTTTAAGAACACCCCAAAGAAGAGGTGTCCCACTCATAGTCTTCTATTTATCTTTTTGCATAAGTTTCTTTTTTTGATTTTTAAGGCAAGAGTCCTGCAGCTTGGGTCCCCCTGTGTTTCAGTGCCGCATTATCTTATGCAAAGTCAAAGTCAGTAGTGGGAGGAAGAGAGGATGGGAAAGCTGGTGAGCACTGCTGGTGTCTGCGCAAGTGTGACTGGACCGTCTGTGGCCGTGGGGCTGGGGCTCGACTGTGATGTAGCCATTAATGATGCGGATCCGGGGAGGCGGGTCGGTAGCACTGCAAGGCAAGAGAAGAATATCAGTCCTGACCCAGCCCACAACTGACCAACAGCCACAGTGCAGGAGGTGAGTGGCCTCTGTGACCCACTGTCAGTTTTCTGGGTCCATACGAATGGTCTCTTGTACAAGTTACATGCTGACCAAAAATCTGTGCCTCCTAAATGGCAGAGTGCTGTCTTGTCCCTTCCTCCCAGGTGTGGGCAGCTCCCATGCCAGCCCACAAGGACAAGGGTGCTACACAGCCAAACTGTGAAGCAGACTTGAGGGGGAACAGCGAAGAGACTGAGGAACATCAAAATACCTGCCCTGTCTCAAGTCTACCCAGCCTGCCCATTGCTCCCACACAGTCAGTCAGGTGGGTAAGATGACCACAGTCGTAGCCCCTGTCAGCTAAGCAGAAAATACTTAAGAACAAAACAAGTGTTTGTTGCAGAGGAGTGCCACTGCAGTGGCACTTGCTGAGCACAGCTGGGGTGAAGCACCTGTTTTCTGAGTACACCTTCCTCAGCCATGCGTCATGCATCTTAGTGTGGACCCACCTTGTTTCTATACTGTATGATCTCTTCCACAGGTCAGGAATCACAAAGAGTTTACGTGACGTACTTTAAGCAAAGGAAGAATGGCTTCCAGAATCACAGCCTAGATCGCCACATTCCAGAGTATCTCCCAGTGGTAGAGAGTACTCTGACATGATGATGAACAAGAATTGAACTAGGGCATACGTGAGCTGAGCTCCTATTATGGCAATACATCATGGGGGACAGAAATTTGTCTGCTCCAGGCTGCTAATGCCAACTGACCCGCACTGGGGGAGATCGCACACCACAGCAGGCCAAGAGTCAGAAGGGTCAGATACAACACAGGTGGCTGTTTTCTTTGGCAGTGGACTGAAAGCAGTGCTTGACACCACAGCTGTAAGACTAACACACCCCCCAGGAATGCATGGTGCTGTGTAAAACCTGAACACAAATTTGGACAAAACTAAAAGCAAGTTCACCCGACAAATACAAAAACCGAGTAATTTTTTCTGCACCCAATCCCCAGCTGCTGTGCACCATTCTTGTCTTATTTCGGCCCACTAACCAAAAATGCTTTGGGAAATTGAAGGTAATTAGTATCCCTTTTAAAAACACTTTACACTTCCTTACCCAAAGGGCTTCCCAGAAGATCTGAACAATAGCTGGAGAGAAGCCAGCTGGCAGCACATCAAGGAAATACAGCTGGCAGCTGATGCATACAGGGGCACGAACCAAGGCCATTCTGATAAGCCCACTACAACACTGTTAAATCACTTGAGCTGCACCTTTCACATTTTCAGGCTCACAGGAGGAATTACAGAATTATTTAGGTTGGAAAAGACCTTTAAGGTCATGGAGCCCATCTGTAAACCCGAAAGCTGTGAATGGCCCATCCGTAAGAAACCCGACAGCTTTACCTGTGTCTCTGCATCCTGAGGAACGCGTAGAGCGAGGGCTGAGACATGCCCTGCACAAGCGAGCTTGAGCTCAGAGGTGCTGGATTTCCTTGGGAAGAGGCGCGCCGCGAGGTGGGGCTGTCAGCCCAGCCCAGCGGCGGCACGGGCAGGGGTGCTGTGGCCGAGGGCGTGCAGACAACCCGGGCTTTACAGAAGCCCAGCGCACGGACGGGGCTCGTGCCTGAGGGACAGCTGCCTTCCCTCGGCAGGAAGGGCGCAGCAATCTCCCAGGCATCGTTTGTCTTTCCCAGCATTGACAAGCAACATTATCTCCATCTCCTGACGTTTAAGCTCTTCTCTGCTACTAAGGAGTCACCCCTACAAAGCATTTGTCACCTAGCACCGGGGTAAGTTTCTAGCACAAAGGATGACTTAAATAGTAGGGGAAGAAAAGAAACATAAAAAGAAGAAAAGGAAAGCAGCGTTTGCTGCTCCCATATTTATGCAGTAGTTTCCTAGGCTGCCATGATTTGCTTTGCTTTTGCCTCACTACTGCCTGGCAGTACTTGAAATCCAGTGTGCAGCCCTAACGTGCCTTCAGTTTAGTCACATTAGCACATCTTCCCATCTTCCCTCTTCTTCTGAAGGCTTGATACTGCAAGTGCACGGGTATCTCACAGTCACTGCCCACTGGCTTCCCTGAGCTTTGTGGGAACAACTGCATGTGAAACACTGAACGTGGCACTGTGGAGGCAGTGTGGGACATTAAGACAGACATTCCTTAGCATTGCAACTAAACAGACTATCAACAGAAACTCCAAAAATCCATTCACAATTAGCTAGTATCAACTACATTAATAGAAAGCAAATGGTGCACTAAGAGACGAAATCAAGTGTGATCAATATAGGATTTGTTATATTGGTGAATCTTGGACTGCGTATAGGTCTCTCAGCGGACACGTTACACGAGCATTTGTCTCCCTTTGTCTCCCAAATACTTATACTAAGGTTGAACGAAGGGGCAGAGAAGTGAGTCTGGTCTAAAAAATCTGACAATAGCTGAATGCCTCAAACAGAACAACAGCTGCTGCACTCACCTGCAGCCAGCCTGAGCCACATATCTCTCACAGCAGTGGTACAATTAGGATCCAGGCACATGATAGGAAAGGCATAGGAGAACCCTGCTATACTCAGTAACTTAGGGAGCGGGAAGAAGTATTCTTCAGAGAGGAAAAAACCCAAATAATGTACAGACTTCAGTTCAAGAGCTGTCAGACTTTTCTCCATCACCCCAATCTGTCCGGTTGTTTATGGTATGACAAAAATTTAACGCCCTCAATGGCAGAGACACAATCAGATACACAAAGTACAAAAGAAAGTAGATTTGGGCATGTGTATTATCTGACAGGAGGGAAACATTAAGGTATACATTCAGCCACAGGCCCAAGTATAGGTAATAAGAGAGAAACTGGCTTTTTTTGTGGTTTTTTTTTGTTTTTGCAGGCTGCTGTAGTTCTTGTAGGTAAGTAAGCTCTTCTGGATAAAAAGTAAGGGGGTATGTGTGAACCTCTGCCCCACAGTGCACTAATTTTTTTATATGAACTCTGTCATCTGTTAGGCTGTCACGCTTTTTCAGACTGGAAGAATACAGAGAGTGAAAATACTGCACAAATATTGCCCAAGTGCAAAGAGAACATATGCCAGGAATGATAGTTTCCTCATATGCAGCAGCTCTTGGATCATGGTCCAAGGCTTTGATCTGTACCATATACCACTGGACCCAGCCTTCCATGACAGAGAGGACTGCCAAATGCTCACAATCCCTCAAGTCCAAATGCAGAATGATCTAGACAAGGCTGCCACTTGTTTTATGCCTAATTTTCCACATATCTAACTATGCAAAGAAAAAAAAAAAGGTTTTTTTGCCACTAAAAGCACCAGAAGCCTTGTGCAAATGTTTCGTAGTGGAGAAGGTCAGATCCTGTCCACAGAATACATCTGCCCCTGCAGAAGTTTGAGGGTCTGGATTAAACAGTCTAAGTTAAAGTCCAGTTTGCATGACAAGCCATCCTCCCCCTCCCCAGACATTAGCTACCTTTCTTCAAGGCGAACCCAGAGGTCATTGAATTGTCGCAGTCTTTGCTTCTTCTGCTGCTTTTTCTTCTTCTTTTTGTACTTCCTGTCTACTTCCATGAGCACATCAATGCTGTCAGGTAATAGCAGGTGAGGCAGAAACTCTTCCTCCTCCTCTTCCTCCTCCTTCTGGGGGAGCCGTGGGAGCTCATGGGACACAACATAGGGACTGTGTGATGATGAAAAGGCTAATAAGGTTTTAGGAGCTCTTTGGCTGGAAGAAAGAAGGAACACAGACAACATTTGAAAGGGCTTTGAGGCAAAACCCTGATTCAGACACTATCAAGGCACATACGTTTAAAATAGGTGTTTATCCCTGACATATTGGCTGGATACTCATTTCTCTGCCTTGTATTCCTGCTCCCTCTTCCTTAAGTCAATATTGATTTTGTGATAAAAATAGTGCTCTTTAACAAAAAAAGTATTTGGAAAAGAGGCAGTCTGTATCAGAAGAAAGAATGCAGTCTGGATAAGTGTGGAATAACTCCTGGTAATAAGCTTGCATATCTAGAAAGAGACAAAAAATGGAATCACTTCTAAGTCAGAGTCAAACCACACTCCTCAAGTCTGATGTGCTGCAGAACACACACCAGATTATTCCTTTCAGCATTTCCTGCCCAGAGCAAAATAACTTGGGGGACAAGGGGAAGGGGCAGACAAAACAACTAAAGCACACCAGCTGATAAAGCCAGTTCTGCATCAGCCACTCTCACTGGCAGAGAAGGTAAGAAACAAGCTAGCTCACAGACTCTGGTCATGGCTACAGAAACACATCTTGAAAATTACTGTCTTTGAAGGGAAAGGCTTAATATACCATTAATAGTAACCTGGTTGCACACTGGACCCAAAGAAGGCTGAGGTTCTCAATGAGTTCTATATCTCAGTGTTCAATGACAAATGTTCCAGCCAAGCTGCCCAAGTCAGGAAAGGCAAACGGAGTATGAAGACCGTAAGTGCAATGCAGGAGAGAATCAGGTTCAAGACCATCTAAGGAGCCTGAATGTGCACAAGTGCATGGGGCCTGATGAGATTCATCTGTGGGTTCTAAGGGAGCTGGCAGGTAAGTTGCTGAGCCACTATTAATCATTTTTGAAAACTTGTGGCACTCAGGTAAAGTTCCCAACACCTGGAAAAAGGGAACTATAACCCCCATTTTTGGAAAGGAGAAAGTCTTACCTTTGTGTCAGGCAAGAGCATGGAGCAGATTCTCCTGAAAACTATGATAAAACAAAAAAACATGGAAAACGAAGAGGTGATTGGTAACAGCCATCATGGCTTTACCAAGGGCAAACAATGCCTGTTAAATTTGATGATCTTCTCTGATGGGGCTGCAGCATTGATGGATGTGGAAGAGCAACTGCTACCATCTGCCTGGATTCAGGCAAAGTGTTTCACACTGTCCCACACAGTATCCTTGTCTCCAAATTGGATAGACATAGAGTTGATGGATGGATTGCCTGGTGGATAAAGAACTGGCTGGATGGCTGCACACAAAGAATTGTGGTCAACAGCTCCTTGTCCACATGAAAACCAGTGATGAGTGGTCTCCCTCAGGGGTCAGTACTGGGACTGTCACTGTTCAACATCTTTGTCAGTGACATGGACAGTGGGATCAAGGGCACCCTCAGCAAGTTTGCCACCAATACCAAGCTGTGTGGGGCAGTTCACGAGCTGGAGGGAAGGGATGTCATCCAGAGGGACCTGGACAGCCTGGACAGGTGGGGCTGTGCAAACCCCATGAAGTTTAACAAGGCCAAGTGCAAGGTCTTCTACCTGGGTTGTGGCAACCCCAGACACAGCTACAGGCTGGGTGGAGAACTGATTGACAGCAGCCCTGAGGAGAAGGACTTGGGGGTGATGGTGGATGAAAAACTCAGCATGACCCACCCAGGTGCACTCCCAGCCCAGAAAGGCAGTGGGAACCTGGCCTGCATCCAAAGCAGCGTGGGCAGCAGGCGAGGGAGGGAATTCTGCCCCTCTGCTCTGCTCTGGTGAGACCCCACCTGGAACACTGCATCCAGCTCTGGGAGCCCCTG
>VXAZ01004020.1:0-20460 GCA_013399875.1 Gymnorhina tibicen
CAAGATGTTGCAACATCTTGACCCTCTATACACCAAATTCTTCAAAATACCAGGAGATAATTTTGACATACAATTTCCTACAAGAGCTTTTCAAGCAGTTAAATGCGGTTAGAAGCCATTTTCTATCATTAAAGTGTCCACATTTTTGATTTCTGGAAGAATTAGGAAAATAAAACCCATGTGAAATGATGGAAGCTAAAAGGATGTTTTGGAACCTCAGCCAAACTTTTACTCAAATTTAATTTTATGAGGAGCTGACACATATCTGTACTGGTTTCATCTGACTTTAAGCTGGAATGATATTTTTATGCTGTCTAATGTGCTTTCTTTACTGACAAATCATTCATTTTTTAAATGCCTTATGCAGAGCTCTTGGGTCAGAAGCTGGAATGATATTTTTATGCTGTCTAATGTGCTTTCTTTACTGACAAATCATTCATTTTTTAAATGCCTTATGCAGAGCTCTTGGGTCAGAAAAGAAAAAGGGCGCATAGTAGGACATTTCTATAAGACATTGGCCCAAAATTTAATGCTTGAACCTGATCTGAAACATACACAGGGCTTTGGTGTGTTTTTGCCAGATTAGGTTGTTTTTATGAGAATCTTTGCTGAGTCTGGCTCATATCTACATCCCCTCAGTGTTCAGAAAACAGAAGTTAAACAAGACAGGTTTCAGGTGGGAGACATATGTATAGAGGAAAATTAGGGAAACAAACAAGTTATTTCCTCTATCTATAGTATTTAAAGACTGAATTTTTCTAGTCAGAAACTGCTAAGGTCTCACATTAAGGCAGCAAAAGAAATATGAATAGTATCAGCTATTTCTCTAACTGTTAAACTCAAACATTTAAACAAAACCAAAAAAAGAATTAATGAAAATTAGGTTGGAGTAATTACTGAAGCTTTATAGAGATCTGAACAAAGGCCTCTCCTCAGATAGGTATGCAGAACCTAAGTTCTAGTGGCCAGGGGCAATGAAATAACTCATATAATTTTGGCTTACGGTAAGAACAAACCAGTTCAAAACAATTTCGTTTCCTCTGTAGCAGAAAAACAATCTTTGATGAAAAGTGCAAGAAGTATATGCAATATATATAAGATAATATATGCATACATAAATTTCTATTTTTATTTTATATTATGATTTCATAAGAAAACATTGAGCTGGATGGAAAACTGGTTTGAAAAGGAGTATTTTGATGCATAGTAAAATAATTATTTTTACAGTTCATTAGGAAATAGGAGTCAGTTATCTGATGATGACCACAGAGATTTGTCTTGGACCAGTATCACTTTTATTAACAAATTTTCACAGACAGATTTTCAATAGTCAGTATAGAATTTGTTGCAAGCAAATCAGAGAACAAAAATTTAATAATTCAAAAGCACTGTCCAACTTTCAAAATATTAAATAAAATAAGAAATGAGAATGATGAGATGTCAAGAAAAAGAAACCTGACTTGGGGGAATTTGAAAACTGTCTCATCTAGGGGAAAGACAAGGAAAAGCCTACACAGGGGTGATGCTAAAATGATCTTTACTTGGTCCAAAGGTTCAGCTAACTTACCATTCGTTTTGCATCTAACACTAGCCAATAAAAACTGCTTAGGAAGGCTATATGAAGGAAAGTAAGATGGACTGACCCCTCTCTAGTATATTCCCTGATATTTTTATATTAAAACAGTATTACAGTGTTTACAAGACAGCTTCACAAAAAAAAAAGTAATGTAATGTTCTCAGTATCAGCTCTAGATTCAACCTTAAAAATCTGTGGCCAAGCCTGAAATTACAGATTTGAGGGAAATGCCAAAAAGAAACTGTTAATAAAGTTCAGGAAAATTTCGAATCACTATCAGGAGACATTTCTGTAACAGTAGGTTAGAAAAATGTTTATGAGAGATGATAGCTGATCCTGGAATGAGTCAGGAAATGAATCAAGGTCTTGAGATCTCTTTCAGGCATATGGTTCCATATTTTCCCAGTCATCTTCCAACCATCTTCCAGGGGTTTTTTTTGATTCTTTGGCAGAAAGCATATGATGTGTTTTATGAACAAACCATGTGCAAATGTTTGGCTGAGGAAGATGAAGAGGTTACAGTTCTTCTCAGGTAGAATATGATTCAGCAGCACAAAACCAGAGTAGACTGAAAATAAAAAAGTCTTTTCAGAAAACTAGATTAACATCAATATTTGTTCTGGAGATGCCACTTGAATTTGAAAAAAAGTGAACAAAGCCCTAAAGGGAATTAAATAATTCATACCTCACATGGGAACACATGAAAATAGTATCTCAGTACAAGTTTCGAAGAGAAATGTTTCTTTCATACAGTAAATGAGAATTTTCTTCTCCCCATTATTCAGCACATCTCCAAGTATTTTACTGTCTTCTTTCACCTACTATGTTAGTAAAATCTCTCCTTTTCTCCTTTTTCTATGCTGATCTTCCATATCTCAGATGTAGAACCAGACATGGTACATTTCGTTTGTATCATATGCCTTCTTGCTAATAACTTAATCTATACCTATTAAATTAGAAATAATTAGTGTACAGGAAGTCAGCTAAACAAAGTTGTATTGATCACATTACAATTACATCATAGATATTACCCAAGGCACCACTACAAATATGCAATGTATAAGCTGAAACTATTAAAGCTTCATATAGAACTTTTTTTGAGCAATTTGCACCCAGCCAGGCACCAGACTTACAGACTTCTCGATCTTCTTGTATCAAATTATATAAGGTGCCTGAGAATACTCAAAGAGCTGGCTTATGTCAGTGCAAGGCCTTTCTCAGTGAGTTTTGAATGGGAATCTAGAAAGGTCCCAGTTGACTGGAAGCCGGCTAGTGTTGCCCAAATTTTGAAGAAGAGCAAGGATTACCCTTGAAACTACAGGCTTGTCAGTCTCACTTCAGCACACAGCTGGATAAACACGTCATGTGATGGGTGAGCAGCTCATGGGTTGGGCACAAAGGGTTACAGTGAAGGGGGTGACATCAGACTAATGACCTGTCACTAGTGGAGTTTCACAGGGCTCTATCTTGCACTCTGTGCTCTTCGACATCTTCAGAAATGACTTGGACGAAGGACTTGTAGGATTACTAAGTAAATTGCTTATGACACTAAATTGTGAGGGACTGTTGACTCCTTCAAAGGCAGAGAGACCCTGCAGAGGGACTTCAGAAAATTAGAGAGATAGGCAATGACGAACCATATGAAATTAAACAAGAGCAAGTGCTGGATTATGTATCTGGGATGGGGCAACCCTGGATGTACAGACAGACTGGGGAATGAGATGCTGGAAAGCAGAACTGTGGAAAGGATACCTGGGGATACTGTTTGATGGAAAGTTGAACATGAGTCAGCAGTGCCCTGACAGCCAGGAGGGCCAAGTGTGTCCTGGGGGGCATCAGGCACAGCATCGCCAGCGGGGCAAGGGAGGGGATTGTCCTGCTCTGCTCTGCAGGTGGGCAGCCTCACCTTGAGTGCTGGGGGCAGTTTTGGGTGCCCCAATTTAACAAAGAAATTAAACTATTAGAGATTGTCCAAAGGAGGGCCATGAGGATGGTGAAGGGCCTTGAGGGGAAGCCGTATGAGAAGTGGCTGAGATCAGTTGGTCTGTTCAGCCTGGAGGAGAGTGAGGGAAGATCTAATTGCAGTTACAACCTGCTTGTGAGGGGGAGAGGCAGTCACTGATGTCTTCTCTCTGGTGATCAGGGGCAGGACTGGGGGAATGGCCCGAAGCTATGTCAGATGAGTTTTAGGTTGGATATTAGGAAAAAGTTCTTCACCCGGAGGGTGGCTGGGCACTGAACAGGCTCCCCAGGGAACCTGTCAGCACCAAGCCTGACAGAGCTCAAGAAGTGTTTGGATAAAGCTCTCAGGCACATGGTGTGATTCTTACAGGTGTCCTGTGCAGGGCCAGGAGTTGGACTTCAATGATCCTTACGGGTCTCTTTGGACTCAGCATATTCTATGAATAAAATTAAAGAAAAAAAGGAAATTAACATTTTATTTATTTAGAGGAGATTAGCTGTCCTTTGCAATTCCATTAAAAAAAATGTTGTGGAATAGTAGCTTTCTTTATCTCTCATTACTTCTATAAAAAGTTTTTCTTCCTCCCATAATTATGGAAAATCTGATGCCAGAAAAAATGAATTAAACCCCACCTTGACATTTATACATTGATGCTAATCAAAGCTAATCAGGGTTGTCCCTGTAGCACATAGCAACATAATAGTTTTCCTAAACAGAAGTACACCCTACAGGTCTTAATTCATTCTTTTAGAGCACTGACATGCTGAGTTTCAACTAGTTATGCTTTTCTGAGTTTGATTTCCATAAACTGAAATTTTATAACTAACTACATAAACTCCATGTTTACCTTAACTGATCTTCACAGAATCAGAGAATCACAGAATATTCTGAGTTGGAAAAGACAGACAAGGATCATCAAGTCTAATTCTCATCTTGTCCATTTTTGCTTTGCTTTCCCCACGAGAATAAGAATTTTGTTTGAGCTCATCATTCATGAAGAATTTTCGCTGGTGCAAACTACTTCTTGACGTTTCCTTTTTCTTCCACGTCTATTATCTACTTTTTGTGTCCACCAGTCCTTAGCCAGCTGACAAGTAAGACAGGATTAACCCTTTCCCAGACATGTTACATAAGCAATTCTTTGCATATGATGCATGTTTCTTCAAAAAAGCGATATCTGTCATGAGTCTCAATATTGATCTTACAATTGGACATGCACAGGAAGTTCCACCTGAATATGAGGAAGAACTTCTTTACTGTGCAGGTCACCATGTCACCGTGCATGGGAGGAGATTGCCCAGAGAGGTTGTGGAGTCGCCCTTACTGGAGATATTCAGGAAAAATCTGGACGCAATCATGTTCCATGTGCTCTAGGTGACCCTGCTTGAGCAGGGAGGTTGGACCATGAGGTTGGTCCTTTCCAACCTTACATATTCTGGGATTCTGGGATTCTGTGATATATATTAGTACAGGATTATGCTTGCTTTTCTGAAGCATGGATTCAGACTTATTTATGCTATTCTTTTTATAGAGCCAGATTCAAATGTAAAGTATGAGGAAAGTGCTTCGTGGTACTTCATGGAAAGTACGGCTACAGACGTTCCATGCCTACTATAAGCATTACCTACTCAAATCACTATGATATATCATTATCCTATGTGTTAGATGCTGATGTTGAGCAGTAGAAAAATCGAAGTGCTTTTAGAAATGTATATATTTGATTTTAAAGAGTGGTTTCATTTCACAAAATGCTTTGAAGAATTTACAACTATTTTTTTTTCTCTTTTGAACAACAAATTCATATATTTACATTGATTATCTACAGTAGTTTTGAACAATGCTTAAATTTATTCTATAAATATTTTTTCACTGAGATGACTGCAATACAAGTATAAATGAAACAGCCTCTGTTGGTTTCAGAGAAATCTGGAAAGGCTCGCACTATGCTCTGTATTGAGAGCTCAGACATCACTTCCCATGGAACTTATGACAAGCTGGTGGAAAATTTTAGCTATATTTTGGCTGCTGCATCAAGGGAAAAGATTACCATTGCCAAAACCAATTCCCTCTGCAATTCTTTACCTCTGTTATCTGCACTATTCTGCCTGTTATCTGTTTTCTCTCCCCATTGTTCTGGTTGGCAAGGGAAGTACAGGTCACTCTGCAGTGGCACCTGAACACAGCTGCACAGGCTGCTCCTTGTACTGACGAGCTAATTACACAATAGTGAGAGATCTAGATGCACATTTCCTGGTGAGCTGAAAGGTATCACTTTCAACAGAAGGGTAACTAACACAGAGGGGTAATAGAATCCTTCACATTCATATCTCTTCCCAAAAGGAACTGTTGCATAAGTTGTGTCTATGGCAAAATTTGTTGAGGTCTGATTATTAAGCAAGCTGACACAATGGGAGGAAAAATGTTTTAGTGGACACAAAAAGTGTTCTGATCAAATGACATACAAGCCCCATCCATAATGGCTTGAAAGAGACTGTTTTACTGTCTGGGCCAAATGTGTCTGTTTTTTGAAGACTGCTTAGGTAGGTGAATTACATTGCTCATGTGTTTAATGATATGTTTTTCTATGCACCACTTGGCATAGATTATAACAGTGGACTGAAAAAATAGCCATAGTGATCTGAGGGATATTTATTATGATTTTTCTAGCTAGATAATTTGAATTTGTTTCCCAAGCAGTCAGTTTCTATGGAATAAGAGAAAGAAAAAATTATTTCTCCAAATTGGAATTGATGAAATGTCTTTTTCTAAGCCCCACTGCAAATCATTACCAATTAAATTATGTATTAAAATAATAAGGGTGAATTATTTTCTCACTGCTTTCATTTTTTTTCATGGGTTCACTTATGTTTTATAGACAGACTGAGTGATATGTTTCACTCCTGAGTGTTTATAATCATGTTGCTTAATTGAGCTGTCAATTGCTTGAAGAAATACACCAAAAAATCTTCTAAAAACATCTAAAGCTTGGGATTTAACTGAAAGATCCCATTTCAGAAAATAAAAGGAGAATTATATTAAGAGTTCTGTAAGGTAATTTTTGCAATTTAGCAAAATCAGGTAGGTTGAAATAGAAGTATGTAGGTTCTTGTGAAGCTAATCAGTTACAATGGCTTTTGTTTGACATTCTCCAAACCAAATCTGACTTCATTTTCACTTTCCCATAAGGTAAAAATACAGATTTGACTGAGGCTTATTATGTCTCTTCCAAGCTATATGTATATTACAGCTGCAAAACTATTTGTTTATCTCTCACGTCTTCATTCATATTTAGAACATGTCTCCCAAGGGAAGAGAGAGTGGGATTTGGGGATTTTGATTTGTCCAGATATTTCTTGTTGTACCTTTTTTAATATTTCTTGCCAACTTAGTTTTGCCATGTAAGCAAGACACAGCAGTTACAGATGTTAAGAGAAAGCTTATTTCCTTTGAAGTCCAGAGTGGATTATTATAGGAAACTCTTGATATTTTCCAGGCATACAAGTTTCAGAGGTAATATAAAGAAAATAGTATCAAGAAAAGTTCTTTTGCACTTAACTACTCCAACACAATAAGTGGGCAATTGGCTTGAACGTCCAGGTCCATCATGAAATGACTGGTATCCATCTATATCAGAATCAAAATGGATGCACTTATCTCAGTCATTGCTCCTGCTTATGGGTGCTAGAGAGAGGGCACACAGGAAAGAGACACATGCAGGTTTTAAGCCTCAGAGTGAGAATGTTCTCATGAAACCAAATGCAGTATGCTCTCAGAGCTTATGCAAAAAAAAAAAAAATAGTTTAATCTTTTCTTTTTCTTTCTCACATAATCTTGACAGAAAAATTTTGTTATGGTAAAAAGTCAAAGCCTTTGGGATTTATTTTTGGTTTTATTTACTTTGCATGACTCTTGTCCTTTCCCTTCTGTCTTACTTAAGATTTGAAAAAAGTAAAACTAAGCTTAAAAATTATATATGTACAGTTTGTGAGAAATACATTTATTTTTCTTTTTTTACAGTTATTCTGTGTTTCTCACACAAAGCCTTGCATCACATATGTTTTGTCTTCAGGAGAAAATAGCATACTGTCCCATAAAATGCCTGGTTAGCATGAGCATTTCAGCTCTTAAAGTATTGCTTTTAACACTTCTCCATAGAGTAAAGGGTTTTTCAGTCTCGGTGGATTAGAGTCTATCTCTTAGGAAATGCTTCATGTTACAGACATGGCTAGGAATTCTCTTCCAGCTTGAGTCACCTAAAATTAGGTGTCTTCAGTGTGAGCTGATGTCTAATTTACCTTAAAGTTAATAGAACTCTAGGGCTTGGTGCAGCTACCTAGGCATAGGCATTCAGTATCGTCTGAGGAGCACTAGAATTTGAAGTTCCACCTGGCACCTGAAGAACATCCCTCTTTAGGTCTTGTGACTTGCCAGTGCTGGCCTTCTTAAGGGAACCAACCAACATCCTAGGGCATCTGAGATGGTGCTATAGCAGGAAACCTGGGTTCGGGCTACACAATCCACATCCTAAATACAGCCAGTATAGTCTTGAAAGAGTTTAGGTAACTAATACCTGCATATTCACTGGGCTGTGTATTAATTTGTTCCGTAATTTTTGTGCAGTAGATCTCTATTAATGGAAGCTTAGACATATGAATATACATGCAAACATCTACATTAATATGTCTTCATTGCAAACTGATTCCCATCCTGATTATTTGTCAAATACCAACTTTGGGAGACCTCTCTGTGTCTCTCATTTTTCTTTTAAAAGTTTAAATTAAAATTTCTAGAAATCAATATGTGATTTCAGTATCGAGTAGAAATACCAAATTCATTTGCATGTCAGGAGGCTATTAGAGTAGGTGTGACACATTGCCCCAGAAAAATGCATCTCACTTATCTTCAGTTTAACCAATTCTCCTCAGGAGGTACACTGAGAAAATTTCTCACTCTACAAGCAGCTGTAAAGCGTTCTTTTGCTCATAAAGAAAACATTAGCTTGCAGTTCCTCAGCTGTTTTTATCTTGTAATGAGAAGAGAGGAATCAGGTCATTCTATGGGGCAAAAAACAATTAGGAATAGAGAGCTGGAGGGATCCATTCCTGAAATTCTTCCAATCTGATTACACAGCCAAAAATTTTAAAATTTTAAAATCTTTCTAAAATAATATAAAACTGCACCAGGATTTTCCCAATAAATGTATTGAAATTAAACCTCCTATAGATGAATCAAAACATTTAAAAATTTAGATTTGAGGTCCTCATTTAAATTAATTTTTCCGTCTTCAAATTCTTACCAGTTGTGGCTAAGTGAAGTAAAATTATGAGCAAAATTAATAGAAATTAATATTAGTCTTTTAATCATAAGACAAAGCTATCAGTGTAATCCTTAAATTTGCAGAATACTTAAAAGTGCACAAGGGCTCATTGATCAGCACTGAAGCTTGATTAGGTGAACATTTGAATCAGCAAAGCACCAGGCAGAATGTGAAACCTTTAGAGTGCACGTAGTCCTGTTCTATTTCAAGTCATGTCTCAGACTCTTACAGTGATGTGCAATAGACTGAGAGAAATTTTTTACTGTCTTGCAGAGATGATTTTACAAGGCTCAAATTGGAGACAAAATAGATTTAAGGGGCATCCTGAACAGACACTAATTGATCATTGAGTTAACTGGAAGTGTTGAAGCTATTTTAAATGATAGAAAAACGAATCAAGATTTATTAACCATAGGTAACAAACCCATTTGAGAGGGCTCTGGAGAAGTACGATAATCTGATTTGATAATTTCTTGGAGAGGAAGACTATCACTCACAAAAAAATGTCCTCTCAAAGTTCTCATTTGTGCTCCCCATTGTAATTATTGCAGGTTTGTAGAAGTTCTGTGGTGTGTCAAACTCCACTACTTAACCTGGACAATGTAATTCTCAAATAAACAAATTTTCAATGAACAATTTTAATCTAAGTCTGTCAATAGAGAACATGCATGTTAGACTATTCATATTTATGAAACTTCTCTTATCCTCTCATTACTGTTAATGATGTGTAACATTCTAAATGTTCACACATACAGGATTAGTGAAAAGACAATTACAAAAGCTGTTCCAGGAATACTCTCAAAAGATTGCTACTTCCAGGCCTTTTTCCAAAGGCATCTCTGACATAGGTGACTCTAACCTGTGAGTTCCTGTTCCTTACATCTGAAGAGAAGTGGCAATTTCTTTATCATAGCACAATTTGTTGATCTATGTATATTAAAGTTTAAAAATATAGCCACTCAACACTGTTCTATTGTCTATCTCTACTATTATTAATTTTTTTAATATGGTTTATCTGTTCAGTTGCATTAGATGACTTGCTCTTGGAAATTATTTAGACTTCAAGCAGCTTTTTTCCTTCTGCTTTTTTAAGAAGCTTATACGTTTCAGTTAGGCTTCGGGGCTCCCTTTAAAACCACAGGTATTTGGATAATCCTATAACCACTACAAGCAGGAGACACAGACAAACATCAACAAGTGGACTGAAGGATCAGCTAGGTGGTTCTACTTAAGTCAGTGAAAAGTTCCTCATTGGAACTAGATCGTTCTAGACAACAGTAATTTATATCTTCAATATTTCAACATCCAAAATAAGTATTTCAAATCAGGTTCAAAGTTGAGCATGAGACAGAATTTACAAAAGGGTAAAATTATGAAGGCTTTTTCTGGTGTTTTATTCTGTCTGTCATGATCTTCCACACCAATTCAGTGTTTTCCATACTATTAAATCTACTTTGAATATATGATTACTTGAACAAGTAGCTATCAACCACATTAAGAAATTAATGTTGCTACTACCACAGTGCAGTGACTGATTTTCAGACAGAGAAGGCAGTCTTTTCAGGGAGATGCTCAGGATCTATAGACAATCTGCACACTTTATTATTATTATTATTATTATTATTATTACTACTACTACTACTACTGCTATGATTGTAGTAATTTCTGTAATGACATACTACACTACTGAGCCTGAGGTCTGCTCATACAAGATGAGATTGGTCTCAATGTATACATTAAGTATAGTCTAACTTTATCCACTTTTCCATGAGTTTTTTCTTGATGCTTTAAATTTTTTTCTTCTTTCTTGCCTTATCAGATTGACATGCAAACTATGAACATGACTGCAAGGCTCTTACATAAATGTTATTGGCAGTGCCTAACAAAATCCCTTTGTGCAAATGTTTATCTTCTTGGAGATGGTATGCATACGCCATGAATTATAGAATTACTTTTATTTTTTGCATACCAACCTGTGGTTTTGGTTGTTTTTTGAATTTTTTTTCTGCTGCTATTTATAGTTTTCTGATAGAAGTGCAGAAGTTCTTTATGTAGTCACTTTATATTATTAAAAAATAGAGTTTCAGCCAGAAAGTTGGACTTAGGAAGTATCAAGAGGTGATAGAGTCTAGATTATGTCACACTGGAGCTACTTAGCCTTAGCATTGATTTACAGAAGCTGTGGACTCAGCTTTTAAGTTGGGGAACTAAGGAATGGTTTTGCAAATATCAGATGTTGCAGCACGCACAGACACACAGACACAGATGCAGACACACACACACAGTGTTTATGTCATTTATTCAATTAAAATATGTTCACTAACTAGAAACTTTGAAAGCGAGATTTGGGATATGACAAGTTGAGGAGAAAGGACCAAAAAACACATTCAATGGGATATGTGGAGGGCAAAGTGAAACTAGCAGATTAATTCATCAAGAAAAGGACAGAAAGAGCTGCCAAAACACAAGTGAAAACAAGACTTGAAGAATCAGTCAGGGATGAAAGATATGGGGAGGGTCATAAGTCTCTGGTTAGAGTTGTTAATAAGTGATTTCTTCTGTGTTGTGAAACATACTATAGTCTGTCTAAATTTAAATTAATCTGATATTTTTCTCTCAACTAGAATTGTTGAAAAATATAGCCACAAAAAGCAGGATGGATAAATTTGAGGAGTGGTTTCTTGTAACAAGACTATGTATCTCATACTTGGGGCATATCTCCAATTTCCACTTACACAAATTAGAAAATATTCTTTTAAATTCTCAGAAGACACTGTCTGACCCCTAGTATTCTGAAGTTCTCTTAAAAAATATTATGGTATCATCTAGATTTTAAGATGATTCTAATACATCACACATCTTTTTTCAGCATTAAAAAAATGTAATTGAATAACATTGTAGAGATAGACACATAAATCAACCAGTAAAGAGAGATGAAAGCCTAAGCAATACTATCTCTTGCTCATAACTTCTCTTATTGTAAGTAAAGTTATGAGTAATAGTTTACACAAATTAAATTCCTGTATATTTTAATAAGATGAATTTACAGCTCCAAAATTATAGCTTCTCTTTCCAGCATTTAATTTGTGGAAATATTTTTTGTCATTATATAAGCACATACAATGTACATGGAGTTCTTGAATAACAGCATTTGTATCTTGGGGAATAAATATTTAATAATCTTGTTTAAAAGTGAGTTTAGAAGGTAATAAAAAAAGAAATGTTCAAATAAACCAACTGATTCTTGTAATAGATAAGATAGCCCACAGATATCTGATTGTGAGCCCACATAATTGTCTTTGTACAATCTAATTGTGGCCATAGCTAAACCAAGATTTACTAGATTAATTTTTTTAGTCATCAAAAAATGTTTGGATTAACCTTGAGGTTTTAGCAAGGAATTTTTAAGAAGTTTTTATGAAATAGAATTTCTGAAAGTCTAATTTTGAACAGTCTGAACTTCATTAAACATTTTTTTTTAATACGTCAGTACAGAAAAGACAGTGTTATATTTTAAGTCAAGTTAGCCAAGTTAAGCAAGTACTTAGACCTTAAGTATGTGAGTAGTCCTGACAGATAATAATTAATTCACTACTGAATTAGCTTTGATACACCACAGCTATCTGTGGTGAATTATAAGTACTTTACATTGGAAAGGCAAAAAGGGAGAGGCACTGCTGGACATAGATTTCAGACTACGATTTTGCCAGTTTGTACACCTCAGAGAGGAGCACTGAAGCTACAAGGATGGTAATCACAAGCTGAGTGGTTGAAAAATTATTCCAGGTGGCTCAAGAACACAACAGTGAGGCAACAAGTACCTGAATAAGAGGAATAGTAGCATGTCCATACTATCACAAGTTCAAGTGTTTTATGATGCATTTTCTAAACTGACATAAATATTTGAGGCATAAAAATGAGAAACTTAAAATAGTGTGAGACAAGCCGTAGGTAAATTTTATGTTTAACTTGATTTAAAAATTAAAAGACAAGGCATTTCCTTAATTCCCAAATTAAACTTTTATTTTTCATGTTTTCCCATCTCAATATATTAAATAAATAACTTGAGTTCAGCTGAACCAATTTTTTGTAGCAAGTCTGAAAGACTACTAAACTTTTTTTTTATCCAGCCTTAGTTTAAAAATGTCAGACAAAGTGACTGATGTGTATCAAAATAACTTTATTTAAGCCTCATGACTTTACTGCTTGGTTTCCACTCAGTTTATTGTACTGTATAGCCAATTTTCTCATGGCTGTATGTGCCTGAGGCTTGAAGTTAAGCACTCTTCCTGCTGCAGTGTGAACACAACAGGATGGCTGCAGGTTCCCTGAAGAAGGGCACTTGAAGAGAGAATATGGTGTGGAGGAGTAGCTTCAGAGCTACTAAGCAACTCAGCACTGACCAGTCTAGGTCACATTTTGCACCTGCCTAAGGTGTTATCTTGGATGTTACTTTTTAGGAGGTGTTGAGGGTTTCTCTTAAACACATAATTTCCTTGACAGTATATACAGATGCATATGTCAATGCATCTACATGCACAGGAATTTTCCTCAATTTTGAGGGATAGAAAAAATGGTAAAAGTTTACTTTTTCAGACATGAAATAGTGCAAGTTTGGTCTACAGTGGCTTCCATTTTCCTATTTCCTCACAGGCATAAAAGCTGCACATGCCCTGGAATCAATGTGCGCTCTGTGCCAGGTGCTTCATTAGCTTGTGCAGTCATCCTTTGAAAGGTCAACTGTTCATGGCTTCAGTCTCCTGTGCTTATTATAGGAAATAGGTGAACTTCCTTTTCCTGGTGGTTTCCTGTAAAAGTATTACACCAGAGTAGGCAGCTGGGCTGGCTTTTGCAGATTGAAGGCATGAAACTGCAGTTGTCTGGTCTGTCCAAACTACAAACTGTCCCCACAACCCATGTCTGTGATCTTCGTGAAGTTTCCAGTTGAACATTTGGTCTCTCTAAACCCATACAATGACAGAACGGTGTATTATCTGTAGCTCAGACTTATCCATACACTTGGTCTTCATAGGCCTGACAAAGTTTGGCAAGATCATATAGTTTAATCATCCTAATTTTTTTTTTATTCTGTCTTTCATTAGGAGGAAAATAAATAATAACTTGAAAATCTCTATTAGCAAGAGCTCTTTGGTTGACTTGAAAGTATTTTCCAATAGCATGTACTAACTTAACTCCATGACACTATGGACACATGAACAATTTAATATCATCCCAATATTGAAGGAGGGAAAGGAGTTCATCTTACTGTTTGCAAGAATATGTAAGAATTTTCTTAACTTTCTGCTGATCATTCCAAGGAGGCTTAATTGAAGACAGATTATCCACACTGAGGGAGTACAGTGATCTAAATATCCTCCATCTTCACTTCTGAAAGTGTGTTGCACCATATCTGCAGTCCTGATGATTTCTTTAAGAAAAAATCACACTTCTCAGAATGGCAAGCACTCTTTTACCCACATATATTACTATCTTAATTCATTTTTTCCCACTGTTTTAAATGAGTTATCTTAATATTATAATTTCAAATAATCCATAATGAGTGGTATTAACTTCTCACATCAGTATGAAAAAAAATGCTCTGGAGGGTCAATTTAGTCTGTCACTATTTGCATTTGAAACATGTCAGTGAGATTACCAGCCACACCCACGGCAAGCTCAAGTGGCCCCATTTCACCTTTCTGTCCCCAGTAAAGGGGGAACCACATGTTCTCAGAAAGGAAGCTCCTGTTAGGAAACACGTCTCCCTTTTTCAGTTCTTTGAGGTCTCTAGCAAGACACCTTTAGGAAAGGTCATATGTCTCATGAGGTTTATCCAATTTAGCCAAGAGTGACTTTAAAATAAATGATATATACTGTCAGTTGTTTAGGAATAGAAGGAAAAAAAATAGAGTAATGTCATGCATATGATAACATCCTTAAATTCAAAGCTTTGTAAATCACCATGTCTATCATACTTGAAAATCAGTGAGCATGCACAGTTTATAGCTTCCAGTTTACAAGTTTTTTCTCAAAATCTTAGATTTCCCATTTTTTTCCTTTCAGAAAATGTTGGAGTTGTGCTACACAGCAAGCACTTATTTCATACCCTTACTATAGAACTGAAATTTCACAAAACACTGGGTAGGAGGAAATAATGATGTAAGCTGATAACTGAATTCATATACAAAGTCAAATAAACACCTTTATTAAACAGAACAACTCACTTTGATGCCCCAAATCACCCAAAATTATATTTTTCTGTCTTATGCACTGTATTGCTCCCTCCCCTGTATGAAATATTTCTTTTGGAGCAATGAAAGCTTTTTTGAGTAGATAAATCAATTTTTTATAAGTTCAAATTTTAGTCAGTCTGATAAGAAGCTTCTGAGAACTCTCATTATACTTGTACCATAATTTATTTTTTCGTTTTATTCTCTAAATCTTTGGAAGTACTCGAATAATATGCAAGTAGCTAGTGATGGATTTTTGAGTACCACCTTTTCACTGTCATTAGCTGAAAATACAAAGCCCTCAGTGGTTAAGCAAATAGTACTGTAGGATCAGTGCAGGGCAGTGCATAAGCTTTTAAATTTGCCTCCCTCACTCCCCCACAGATGTTCAGCAGCACATCTGATTTTAAGTGGTTTCATTCAATGCATAGAGGTACTCTTTAATCAAGTGATCTAACTCACAAGATGCTGAAAAACATATATTCTTGGAACCACAAAATATGTGCAAAGCTGCAAATAACTCACAGAGATGTTTGTTAAAAGGCAAACTTTTGAGAATTATGCAGTGCTGTGAAGTAAGTCTAACTGGCACTATGTTCATAGTCACAGAAGGACTGTATGTAGAAGAAACATCTCCTAAACTACATTCTTGTTAGGGTAAGGCTGAGAATGCAAGCACAGAGTGGTGATTCAAAATCATGTTATTCAAGTCTGTTAGAATTACAGCGTCTATCCTTTGATGATATCAGAAAACTAGAAAATGAAACAGTTGTCACAGCCTCAAAGAAGTATCTTAAAGTAATTGAAATTAAAATCCACCAATTTCCATTTTCTCACAGAGTATAGAACTGAATAATAAGCTAAGAAATGTATTTATTGTAAATGTTGGACTTTGGTATATCAGCATTTTTCTTTAGCCACTATGATTTGTCCTTACCAGTGAGATGTGCCACTGCTCTGGGAAATGACACTGGAAGAATTAGCTGCTATGAGAGATCAAAGGGCCTCATATGAGCCAAAGCAAGAACCACCTGAATGTTACTGAGACCCCTTTAAAACTGCATGGGGATAGGAAGAGGTTGCTAAGAACATGATTTTTTTTTAATGTGATGTTTGCAAAAATTATATAAAATCTGCTTTAGATGACAGAAAAAGCTGCAAGGAGCAGAAGCACAGCAAGCATTGAGGTGTGCCAGGGCTGCAAGCTCTAATGATGTAAATCCCATCCTCATTGACAACTTTTTTGTCAGATTATAGACTAAGCTCATGAGCTTTGTTTGAGAAATGTAACCTGAAGTCGTGACTTTTTATTTCCTAACATTTGAGTCCTGGAGCTTTCTACGGCACGAAGTGGCAAGGCTTACAGGCCTGTTCATGTTGTTCTCCCTCTTTGGCTACATTTCATTTCATGAAGTCTGTAAGCACATAATTATCTCCATTTGAGGAAAACACTGGTCAAAATAAAGAGTAACTTCCCTGCAGAAGAGAATGAAACAGAAAAATTGCATCTGAAAGAAAATAGCCATCCACTAGGTTGTGCCAGGGTAACTGAGCTTTGAGAATAAGACCACTGACTAGCCAATATGTTGTTTAATACTGTCAAAACCCCTGTTTTTCCACCTTAGTGTTAACTGTCAAGGCACTTATCACGAATATATACCAGTATGTTATTATCATTACCTTTCTGATGTTACCTTTCTGTTATCTAATGCTGCCATTCTGATTAGATTCTTAGGTTTCATAAACTGGTACAGAAGGAAACTTAAATTGAGGTGACCAAGCAAAAGCACCTGCTGACACTGTTTTTTTTCATTTCACAGTATGTTTTGGAGAAATATGTAGTAACAGAAAGACACATCACTTTTAAGTAGGTAAAACACATTAATTTAATTCCACCTTATTTTTCTCAGTGTCTATATTATTTGTGTTATCTCTAGACTTTAGAGTAAATGGGTTCACTTGATCTGTTTACAATGACTAGTTTAACAGGGTTTTGACTGGATTTATAGCCCCCAAAGACTGCTCTCAAGAGGATTTGTTTTAGTTTGGCATGATGTGCCATTCACCCTGGAGTAATTTGGAAGCAGCATCCTACTATGGAGCTACAGAAAATGGTAACAATGGACCTATTTTAGGAAAAAAATAAGTCTGAACTTGTGGTCACTAATATAAACCAAAACCAGATCTCTTTCAATGAAAATATTTATTGCATCCTCTCAGATACGTTACTTTTTTTTTTTCTGAACATAAATTTAGTTCAATGACAACAATAAAAACTGGGGGATGGTTCACAGCATCCCTAAAGCATTTACATTTCAGAAGCAGGCTACTAATATTTTTTTTTATCGACAGCTTTTGAGAGACACACATCCATCCATAATGATACTATGGGCAGGGAAAAGATTTGTTTTCTTTTAGTAATTTGGACTTTTTTATTTCCAAGTATTTCAGTAATCTAGTTTCTATCATAATAAAAACCTATCTTTCTTGAATTTGGAAGATCCTGGATGTGGTTTGAGTGGTACACTAAACGGGAAAGTTCTTAGTAGATTCTCCTTAAAACTCTGGCTAACACCTTCATGGCCCATCACATTACAGTAAATGGTAAAGTCCAGCAAATAAGACTACAAAAGATGATAATGAGGATTCCAAAGTATATTATTCCTTTACTTTCTTGAATTTACCATCATTTGAGTCCATGTGGTGATAGCTTTGCAAATTTCAGATGACCAGTCTTCATGAAAATGTAGTCTATGGTAATAGGAGCTACATGAAGAAACTGACTATATAAAGGACTCAAAGTAGTGACCACTACATGCCATACAAGAATATGCAAGAATTTCTGTTCTGTTATATATCACTTCTCAAAAGTCCTTTAGGTATATAAAAAGTCTTCTTCTTCCCTTCGCTCTGGGAAAAGTATAGCTGTCATGGTTTTGTCCAAATATTAGCTTTATTTCCTGGGAAGTTTAATGCTGAAAATGTATAAGAAATGCAGATCATATGTGGGGCTGAACCTCTGTATATCTTCTTGCTGTAAAAATAAGCACCTGAAGTCATATCGATATCAAGATTTCCATATTAAACTCCCTGTCATCTTATAAACTTAATATAGTCAGGTAAAACTTCCACATGGAAATGAGGCTAAAACTCTGATTAGCCGTAAAAGAGTATCTTATCTTCCGGTAGACTTGTTTACAGGCACATGATTGGTTTCATTGTTTGGCACTGCATAAAGTGTGTATTTCAGTACTGGATCAAAGACATGTCTCACTTTGGAACAAACAATTATAATTATGATCAGAATTGAAAATTGAATATTGAATATCAATAAAATAGAGTGTTGTTTATATGTAGAGAAAATATTTCTATTATTAGCTAATTGTCAAACTTAAGTTAATATGGATGTCAGTGACCAAATAGAATATTCCATTTTGTTAAATTTTACAGCTCCTCCTCTGAAATGCCTATTAAGTGGTCACTGATTTCAAAACAACAAGCAAATAAGAAAAGAAACAAAACTCCTTCTAAAAACTTAATACTATTTTCATATGAATATAAGAAAATATATGCTAATTTACTTTTTAAATTTTATCTACTCTATCACTTAAAAGTCGCAGTAGGTCAGAAAAAATTACATGGCAAACACTTCAAAAGTTCCCTGGTTCTGAAAGGTGAATTTTTTGTTTTACAGTTATGTGGTTTTTATTGGGGTAATAATATGCAGCAAAATCAAAATAAAAGCAGGACATTTTTTAAAAAATGTCCCTCAGGAAAATGCAATGCCAAATACAAAGGTACCAATGTTAAATTTGCCTCTGTCTTTTTATGAAGAAAATAGTTTGAAGCCAAAACACCTTGAGAATATAAAGTAAAGAAGGATTAAAACGTTAATGAGTTATCTTTCTGAAATGAAGCAGATGGACAAGATCAAGAGTGGAAGAGAATACTGAAATAATCTTTTATTTATGACATTGAGATGATGTTGTTCCTTAATCCTTTTAGACATTTATCCCTAAATTACGTTTGCATCTTATAATTGTACCTAATTTGCCATAAAAAATTTCCTGGGTACAAATACAAAAATATGATAAATATCTGGCACTGAATTAGAACAAGTGAATCAGAACACTTTGAGAAGGAGAAAAGGCAATTTTCTGACAGGACTTTAGAGGCGTTACAGTGATTCAAAAATATATTAAATTACCTATAAGAAAATAGAATTGCAGTCAAATGCATCATCAGTGAAATAAAACTTTTCTGATTTGATTGTCTCAGTAAGAATAAAGACATAGATAGGACATAAAATTTCATAATTTTCAAGAACCAGCCACTGGCTCTACCTTTGTCAATTGTGACTCCTCTAATATTTTGGGTTTTTTTCTCAAAATGCACCCTTGGTTTAAATCTTCATCTCCAAATAAAGCCTGGGTTCATTCCTCCATGCTTACACTTTTCAACTTTCATTGACTGTATTCACTTCTTATAAGACTTGTATTTTATCAAGTAAGATGAAATATGAATTAAAAATAGCCCTAGAATCTATGCAATTTTGGTTAAATCTTTTCTAATTTATATAGCTTGCCTTAGGTCAAGTAGCAACTTGCTTAATTCCCAGTCCAGTACCCATTTCAGCAGAGAGGTTTTCGACAGAACAGTTTGGTAACTGAAGAGAACCTCATATCTAATCCAACCTTTTGTTCAACCTCCGAGAACACTACAGGTGTGCCTCTAGTACATCATGCAAACATTACTTTACTCATTTGGCTCTCTCTTTCACAGTGCTTTATATCAGAAGGCGTTTTCTTTTCTCTTAAAGCTTACATTGAGCTTATTTTCTCCATACTGTTTTTACAATTCAGCTTACCATCATGATCTGCTAACCTTTGGTTCCACCCAAGACAGTCAGTGAGGAATGACTAGAGTTGATTTTGTTTGTTGTATATATACTTTATAGCAAAGTGAATACAGACACGGTCTAAAAGTTCTGATGTTGTAAGCACCATGAAAACTGAAAGCAAACTTCGTATGAACTATTTCTATCCGCAGTTTAGAAAAGCGAGAAAGCAATCAGAGGAAACACTTTAGAAAAGCTATAAAGACTCAGAGCCTTGTAATTGAGAAAACCAGTTTGCCACGAGAACATTAATTCAGACTGATATAGGCTTTCAGTTTAGTAAAAGACACTCTAATCGTACTCAGTGTTATTTAGAGATATTATGGGAAGAAAGATGATAATACGGTTCATTCAGATATGCCACTGAGCAATTTTAATATGATTTTGAAGATAGTTAATAGTCACATTAGAGTGTTTGCAGGGCCAAAATTATACTTTAATATCCAAAGTGCCTAAAGCCCAAACCAAAATAAGATC
>VXAZ01004020.1:20484-55946 GCA_013399875.1 Gymnorhina tibicen
CCCAAACCAAAATAAGATCTAGGTTATGTAGACTATGTGATCATTGCAAATCTTTTAAAGACCAGCACAAACTGGCAAACCAAATCATATCTTCCCTTATTTTTGTCATTTGCTCTGTGATTTGATTTGTAAATAATAGTAAATTGTTATATTTTCATTACCAGTTTTCTGGTACCAGAGGTCTTTTCTTTCCTGGACAGCTTCATATTGATTTAAGGAACCCTGCCACCAAATCATCAAATATTAGGACAAAAGAGTCAATTGCCTTTGAAAGCTGCACATTGTTCTCAAGGTCACTCTGAGATCTGGCAATAAAATATTCAGAATACTTACGCAATCCTCCATTCCTGGTTTCCTCTGTGCCTATAGAGGTAAATAAGGGATAGGTATGTTATCTCCAAAATAGTTTGGAGTTCAGAGCAGATACAATTACCTTTATTGCCTGACTTGCATATCAAGACTGATTACAAGCTAACCATTGGAAAGTTTCCCATCTAATTTAACAGCTTTGGTGTCAGGCACAAATCACTGATAAGAAATTCTTACCATATATCTGATGAGAATCATCATTTCTGTAACTGACAAAGGGTTGGTTTTTTTGGAACATGTTGCCTACTTTTGTCTGCTATATTTTTTCATCAAGCATGACCCTTGTCAGCTGAAAAAACACAATATCCATGCTTAGGAAAGTGTGTGTGCATCTGTAATTCCATAGCCAGGTTTTGGACAGTAAGTTTGAAATGTATATGCAATTTAATGCTAGCATCAAGAGCAAAAAGTGATATAACCCATTAGTAAGTAGCAGGAAAGAGCTCAAGTAGTAGGAAAGAAATGTTTGGTTTTTGGGGTTTTTTCGGTTTTTTTTTAAAGTCAAATGAACTTTCAGATAAAATATTCAAAGTACTCCTAGATTGATAATAACAGCTATTTGTATTGCTTACTCCAAAAAGAGTCGATAAACACATATCTGACATCTTAAGACTACTCAGGAGCATTTTCAATATTTTTTTCCCTCAATATTGAAGGAATATCATCATCAGAATTGAAAGCAGAAAAATTGTTTTCCTAGAGGTTCCATTTGAAACCAGATTCATCAATATTTTACATCAAGCCGAGAAGACAGTTTTTCATCTTTATTTGGAAGCTGTCATAGAAAAAATATTGCCCCAATGAAATAATATTTATATTAAAAAGCATTGGACTTACAAAAAACCCCAGAATTTCAACATCAGTAAAGATTTATATAAATGAAATAGTAACATATTTCATCCTCTAGCTTGTCTATACCACAAGGAATTCAAATTGATTTAGAAGATTTTGCCATCGGTGACTGAAAATAGGTAGAGAAATATATGAACAGACATCTATTTTTGGGTTTTCTGCATTTCTTTACTGTTAAAACAAATAAAATTAAATGCTTATACTTGTTCCTTAATAATTTCTCCATTAGAAATATTTGATAATTCACCTTCAAAACATTTGTAAAGTATCCAGAAATAAATAAGACAACAAAATGAGACCAGTAATAATCTGGTAGAAAATAGCAACTGACATTTCCATTCAAGTTTTTTTTGTTATTTTACTTGCCAAATTATTATTCACTAAGACGACTGATGGTTGAGATAACCCTTATGCATGTCTTCGCTACTACTACAAACTGCAAACTCGATGCAAAGTTTTTGCTTGCACCTTCAATTTTTAAAAAAGACAAGAATAACATTTCTTAGACTAAAGACCAGGTGGTTTAGTCTGGTTTACCTCCACACCTGTTCACCTCAGTACTGCTCTGCAGTCTTTCCTTGTTTGCATGAAAATCATGTGATCCAAAGCTATATCATTGCATCTATTCAGGAAACTGCAATATTTACCTCATTCAACCTTACAAATGAAGCAATCTTCCTTTTTCCAAGAATCTGTTTTTGTTTGTCTATTCGAACCTCAAGTTTTTTGACAACTCTTCTCCTCCCTTGTCTCTTCCAAAGAGAGCTTTAAAATAGCTAACATCACCTAATTTTGAAACTCTACTCCACTGTGGTGGGTTGACCTTGGCTGGCCACCAGGTGCCCACCAAGCCGCTCTACCATTCCCCTACTCAGCAGGACAGGATGAGGATGAGGTCAAAATGAGATGGAAAAAACTGTTATGGTTCAAGACGAGGGCAGTTTAATAAATCAAAAACAACGTGTGGAAACAACGGAAAAACATTATTCTCTACTTCCCATCAGCAGGTGATGTCTAGCCAGTTGCTGGGAAGCAGAGCTTCAGCACACACAGCTGTTGCTTCAGAAGACATCATAATAATGACTGCATACAAGCCCACATCCTCCCCTTTCTCTTAGTTCTCATTACTAAGCAGATGCCATATGTTATGGAATATCCATTTGGTCAGTTTGGGTCAGCTGTCTTGGCTGTGCCCCCTCCCAGGGTCTTGCCCACCCTCAGCCTAATGGTGAGGAGGGAATGTTGGAGAGACAGCCTTGGTGCTGTGCCAGCACTGCTCAGCAGTAGCCAAACACTGGCGTGTTATCAACACCTTTCCAGCACCAACAAACAGCACAGCACTGTGAGGGCTGCTATGAGGAAAATTATCTCCATCTCAACCAAACCCAGTTCATCCACAAACTGACCTGTAAAACCTCATCATCATTCATCACACTTAGAGGCTGACCAGACAACCTCTGCAATTTTATGTCTGCAAAATATTGTTAAAGCCCTTGAGGAGTCAAAATGTTCTTCAAAATACAGGCATCACTGATCTCTTCCAAGAATGAAATATGACGAAAGAACCAAGACATATTACCAAGTATAACAAGGAAAGGATGCACTTATGTACCTATTTTCAAAAAGTTCTCACAGCTTCTTGTCGGAAGCAGTCCAGAGAAGCTGTCAGCATGTAGTAAGTTTTGAGATCTTTATCCTGCTTCTCAGAAGAGAGACTTTTGATTGACTGGGGTTACTATAATTCTGTGCTCATGAGCTAAACATACAAGTGCTTCTAGCATTAACATCCCCTGCCACATAAAGAAAGATAAGGTTCAGTGGTATATTAAATATTCCTGATGAATGAGACAGCTTTGATTGTCCTACTATTTAGTTAATAAAACTTCACAATATTTTAATTTCTAAGTTGCATGTTTGAAGACAAAAATTTTGCAGTATGCCAATTTTTTATTTATTCCCTCCACTTTATGGCAAAGCAGTCATCTAAATTAGGAACAAGAACTGAAATAGTTTCTGTGGGTTTCTTAAATTTCTTTTAGATGGTGTGTGAAGATGAGCTTAAACTAACATCAGCTGGAAAAGTAGTCATTAGTAAATGGGCTAGATGACCTCGAAAAGGTTCCCCACCAGACATATTACCAGATTTATGCTAAATAGCCAAATAGCCAAATAAACACATGCTAGACCTACTGAAGGAATCATGCATGCTTCACTAAGACCACACTGGTCTGCCAAAGCCATTACAATTTATAATAGGGGTGAAACTAACCTGAAATGCTTGCTTGCCAGACATAATTGGACCTACTAGCTATTGTAGAAGAAATCATCATATTCCATCTTCCATGTCTTGGTGAGAAGGTGGGAGATGGGAGGGTATTAGAGTAGTTCTGTCAAAAGAGTGTGAATTGGTGGTGCAGAAAATATATGCATTCTATTTACACAATGATTTCCCACAGAGTGACTGCTCGAGTCAGCTCTGTGGCACCTGTAGCAGCTATGAAGGCAAGATGTAAGTAGCAGTGTGTCAAAATTTGAGGAAAATTAATAAAAACTGCTACTGCCAAGATTTTTTGACACACTGACAAAGCATTGCATTTGTTATACCTAAGGCTGTATTTTTCATATAGAAAAGTATTCAGCATAACACAGAGTGCAGAATGTGAGCTCAAAATGCAATAACTCCACAGCTAGGAGTAGACATGAAAGAGAGGGATACCTGTAAAGGCTACATCTGTTTCATTACAGCAAAATCCTTTAGGATTGTTCTCTGACACTGAGGTCACATTGAATACTTTCCCTCACACTCATATATTTCAATTTACTCATCCTTGCAAAAGGTCATGGACTTGTCCTAGTTCACAATTCATTCATTTGGGAAAGAGTTAACTGATTAGGGCCGAGCAGATGATAGCTGAACAATATTATGCTATAGAAAAAATGTGACAGTTTTCCATTGTAAATGTCATTCCCATAATGGAAAATGCATGCAGACAGTGTATTTCAAACCCACAAATGTTAGAGAAACACATGCTGAAGTAAGCTTGTATCCATGCTTTCTGCAGTTACATCTATCTAGAGAAGTACATAAATTCCTGCTGTGAAAATTATTTTCCAGCTATTAAGACAGAGCTTTAAGATAATTTTATTTCTGAACCATTGTCCACATACTGTTTGAGGCACTTAAATTGTGCTTTTATAGCCAGATAAGGCTCCCTTCTCAGGCTGCTCAGGGTCTGATACTGGTGGTTTTGGCCCAAATCCTATCTTGGTCTTACAAGTAGAATTTCCAGATATTGCTACACATGCTAGGTAGCCTCAATGAAACAAAGACAATTCAAACCAATAGATTATCTTAGCTTCAGAAAAAAAGCAAGAGAAAACACGACACTGGACTCAGGAAGGAAGTGTCCACGTCTACTTGCACGTTTTCTGATCTTACCCATCATCAGTGATATTTGAAGTCAATATATTTTTCCATTATGTTTGGGAAATGTATTACTTTATTTGTTATAAAGAAAAAAAATCTAGCTAAGGTTGGTAGATTTAATTAGCAGGTTGCCTGTTTCATCATATATCCTGCTATTTATCTATTTAGAATGATCTCACAGTCAAAAGAGTTTATTAAATTATAAGCAATTTAATTGCATTAGAACCTTAATTTATTTATTTTTATTAATATAAGTCTAAAAGTAATTGTGACTATTTTCATGTTTACTTCCAGGTCTCCTACAGCTGGATCAGACCTGTGGTACTGCACAAGTAAATAAATTATTTCTCTTGTTGTAGCTAAAGGAAATCTACAACTGGAAAAACTAATTTGCTGCCTTTAAACTTAATTCAGAGAATTGGATTTTTTTAAAAGTACAAACAGATTTAGGGCTTTTTAGATACAGGATAGTGTTTCTCTTTCCTTGTTATTATGACATCATAAAGGACACCTGGATCCTCATCTCAAGACAGTAGCCCTCCTACATATCCAGATTAAAAAAGTCAACACACTCTAAGAATACAGTTAGAATTTTATTTTAAAAAGGTAAAATATTCTAGAGTATACTCAATAAAATATTTAATGATTTATTTGATTTCATGTGAAAAACAAAGAAATAAAAAGAAGAATGATATTTAAGAGATATAATCTGAAAATAGTAACCTTAGTTTTATCAATATTTATCAATCTCAAAAAGGTTTCCTCTTAAAATATACTCCAGTCTTAGAAATGTTTCAGATTTGTTGAGTAAATTAGAGCTACTCAAAGGAATACTCTTTAGATCTGACCTTGTAAATATTGAGTCTTTTAGTTGAAATCAGTTTTCCTCTGCTGATGAATACATAAACATTTTACCTCATACACAAGTAATTAAGATAATTAGTGTCATGTTTATGATCTAATAGATCAGAGGTAATGCAAGAAGCTAGCATGAATAATGAAAGAACAAACTAATAATCTAATGATGACATTCTTTACCTATATCAGCATGATACTGAACATTTCAAAAGCCATCTCACTGACAGATTTGCCATGACCTATCTTCTTTCTTTTGCCATTCTATTGGAAGCTACATCCTAATGAAAGTGAGTAAGTATGGATCCATGTTTGGTTAATCCAGAGAGAACAATGAGGCAGATTAACAAAAAGACTTCATCTTTCAGACAGTTAATGTCTCATTTTTAACAGTAAATATTTCATCAGTGGAAAATTTATAGACCTGAGTTAGCACAATGCTGTTGAGAGCACAAGATCCTTATGGGATCACTAATCATTGTTTCCATTGATTCACTACTGTTGAATACGTGTATCCGTCCATTGCTGTTTCAGCCAAAAGAAAACCACTACCATTCAAAGCAAAGTCTGATCTGGAGACTCCATTGTAGCATATCTCGGTAGACTTTTTTTTAATTAATTCCTTTAGACAGTAAGACACAAATACACACCATACGTATAGTTGCAGAAAATACAGCAATTTTTGCTGATCAAGCATTTGAGGAAAAATTTCTGTCTGTGTGTAAGACTGCTGAGGTGAAATGTTTTTGATAGTACTTCATATTATTGTTACCAGCTGTAAAACATGAGGTCTTTTAGAGAGGACCATCATCTGCATTTTACTAGTTAAGCTACAAGTACAAGAAACAAGTGGAAGAGATGGAAGCGCATCACTGATGAAATGAGTCTTCTCTGAAAGGATCCTTTCTATGATAAATTCACAAGTATGCTCACTTTACAGACCAGCTTATGTAATCAAGTCGAAAAATCAAAGAGGATATGAGGAATTCAATTTGTTTTAGTGTGAGAAAGTAGAAAACAAGTATTGTACTTTTCCAGAAGATATTTTCAAAGTATTGTCTAGTTTAATGTCACCTTTTTTTCCTAAGAAATTTTAGTATGGGAGAAAACAAAATGAAAAAAGTGTATATAGTTCTACAGGGCTGCAGTTTCTGCAGTTATGAGTAAAACTACCACACACTTTTATAAGCATAATTTAAAAAAAAAAGAAGTCATAAGTGGGAAGGTGAAAACTCAGAACTAGAAAGAAAACTATGCAACCTTCATTAGGAGTTCCAAGAATAAAAGCAGGCCTATTGAAATAATCATAGTATCTATGAAATTTCTCACGTTTTCAGCAACCAAAGTAATTTAATCAATACTACTGAGAAAAATAAGTGGAGTTTACTCACTACATGATATCCATATAATTAGAAAAGGTTAATCAGTTTTATTACATATTAAGACACACAGAACAAGGTATTTGCAGGAAAATAGGTCTTTAAAACTTCAAAAAGCTGCCTCTTAGGGAAACTTACAGATTTCAATTTTATAAAATTAACATTTTGCTAAAAATACTATCCCACAACTACATGCAAAAGGAACAAGTTTTCCAAACAGTTTTGCATAGAGTATGCATACTGTTTTGTTTCTATTTTGTTTTTTAATGATTTGTTGTTATTGTCTCATGAAAAATTTTTCCAGCATTTTTTGTTTTCATTGACTACTCAATTTTAGTAAATGACACTTCAAATAAAGAAATAAATCATTCTTTTTGTACCTGATTGAAAAATAGCATCAGCTCTAGCAGTCTGGACCTTGTGTGAATTCATTATGCATAGATGAGAAATTGCACAGAAGGAAAATTATGAAAGTAATTGAGGTATCTTATAATAAAGTGGGAAGAATATTAGCATTGTTCTAGAATTTTTTAAACAAAAAATACATACTGTAAAGCCTGAAGTGCTCCCTAAATGTATCTCTCTAAATCACAAGGCCATGTCTGGAGCATAAAAAACATATGAAGCAGACTATTCTTCATTTAATCTTATTAAAAATATTTTGAATTATTTTGTCTTAAAAAAAGAATTTTTAAAAATAAAATATCAAAAGAGAGACAATAAAAATATTTTATTGGTAAAATCCTCATGGTGTATTACATGAAATAATTGCTTCTGGTAAGGTTGGACAAGCAGTTTTGATTTCTGTAATTCCACTGCAATACATTTAATGCAAAATCATAAGAATTACTTTTTCTTGAGAAGGGCAATGTCTACATTCTAGCATCCAAGTATTTAGGCATTAAATAAATATTTTACCACCTAAGTTACAGAACTTCATCCTAAGCTGAATAGTGTTCTGAGCAGGACCAAACAAAAGCTGTAGAAAACTGAGGTATGTCTTAGGCAAAGATAATATTTAATTTTAGATAGACACAAATGTACAACACATTTTTTTTTTACAAGGTGAAACCAAGCTCCCCCAGCAGGTTAATCAATTTTACCTTAAGGAAAGCAATGAGAATTCAATGAGAATTCAAAACTTTGGCATTTTGACTCATGCGTGTCTTTCGGTAAAGACCCCTTTCACACGAATTTTCTTTCAGTCTTCTGGTTTTGAGATTCATAATGGCTTAGATCACTAGTAAATTGATGTTGAAGACAACCAAGGCTCTGAAAAGAAACCTTTCCTTACAAGAAGTAATGTTAATTTAAAAAATACATACCAAAGAAACCATAAAAAATACATACCAAAGAAAACATATTTTTAGTCTATTTAGACATACAAAGAAATAATAGAGTAACCTGAAAAAACCTCCAATTATAGATTTTACATGGCAACAGGATCATGGAGTGCTCTCTAATTACAGTTTAATATTGATCAACCTACAGAAAATGGTGCCAAAACTATTATCATCTTAGTAAAAAGGAAATTATATTATTTTTATAAGATGTTGTGATGTTTACCATGCAGTTGCCAGTTCACTTGGAAAAAAAAAACCCTCTCAAAGCTGTGTTATTTAGGTTCCTTGGGGGAGGGGGTCACAGGAAGTGTTTCCTATGGTTCAAATGAGGAAACCTGTGAACAGGCCTCATTTAGAAAGAATATGAACTCTAATCTCTGTAGCCCTTACAACTGCATTTACAGTGAATGCTGTCTGTGAGCAACTAATCATTTTCCACCAAACTAATATCCAGTGCAGGGTTGACCTAGGCTGGATACAATATATATTTCATGCTAGTATTTATTCACAGTACGGTTTGCTTAACAAGATTGAGTTAGTATAGTGACACTTCTGCACTGAGAAAGTGAAGTGGGAGTAGGAAATGGTTAACTAAATGTAATACCCTTTTTCTTTTTCTTAAATGGACAAAGTAACAGCTGGCTACAACAGCTGCCAGTGTTCTGATTTTTGGACAGATGCGTTTTCCATGCACTTTTAAGTTCACAAAGACCAGATGCTTCCCATGGTTGCTTGAAACATTTTCTCATGTTCACTATTCTGTGATTTGCTTTGAGCTAAGGCTTTAGTTCTGAATCTTTCATTGTTTATATTTATAAAGTTGTCAGGCAAGACAAGAGATATTAGGTTCAAAATTGGATGCACTTTGACACCACATTGCTACTTTTGATGTATTTTCCATTTAGACTCAAGGGTAAAATTATCACATGTGGCACTGTACTTGCATGTATATGATATGTACATCCATAGGTAAAGTAAAGATATAAAAATCAATGTTTCATGTCAATGCTTGTTAAAATTTAGAAATTAATTTGCTTTAGAAAGGTCCATGTTCCCAGTTTCAGTCATGCTGAGGAAAATTTGAGTATATCTATTTGCTCACATGAAGGTTGGACTACTTCCTAGAATTGTACTGGAAAACTGGAAAAGAAAACAAACTACAGGATTGAGTTCTAAAATTTCTGGACCTAATCTTGATCTTACGAAATGCTGAGCATGCTGTCACTGATCCAAGAAAATAATTAGGCCCAGCAATTACAACAACTGTTTAGCCTCAAGGATGAGAGAGATGTCTCCTTGAATTCAGCTGGACAGTTCCAATGTTTCGCTGTGAGTCCAAAAGTAGTTGCTCTGCTGGAAAGAGTTCAGAGCACTTAGCATATTGTTAGATAGACACTTAAATGAACCACAGATTGATCTTGTCCTCTTGTTTAGGGCTGTGCAACTCATTATTTTTCAGCATAGGCTGAAGTGATGACAGACAATTAAAGAGAGGTAATTGCAATGAACTCTGCATATTTTGTATGTGATGGGACATAAGGAGAAGCTGGGTTCCCAAAGTTTGTTGCCAGAGCCCTGGTATAGAGGTAGTTAAGACAAAAAATGTCAGACCACACCCTTCTCAGTGAGAACAGCACATCCATATAAAATTATTTTGGCTGTGCTGAAAGAAGAATTAAGCACAGTCTTTTGCCTACATAGCAAAGGAAATAAAGATTAAACAATTTAATCTTTATGATTTTATGTGTATGTTCTATTCAATTACTCATTCTGTTCAAGAAATTTACAGCATGTCTGTCCTCAACTATTAATAATATCTTATCTATCTGGTCAAGGAGTAGAATAGGAATGACACAGAACAATTAAAATACCTCAGATTTTAAATATTTAATGGTCATACCTGATGAAGACTACCTGATTCACACTGTTTTCAAAGAAAGACATTTGCACTACTAAAGTAATGGAGGCAGTTGATCACTTAATCCTTTTATGGAAAATATAGATAAGCTCTGTAGCTTGTCCTCAAGCTATTTTTATTTCTACTACTTTCATGTACTTCGCCAATTATTAAGTGTATTGTAGTATATATGCCTAAATTTTATCCCTGTGACCTGTGTGTTGCATACTAATTTTTAAATTTCCTGTTATCTCCTAGAGGCCACTGTTATGTGTTTTGTGCCTTGTACTGTCTTAATGGCTTGGAGGAATGGTGTATCTTATATTTTTAGTCAATTTTTTGTGTTTCTTGGGGTCTCAGGAATGATATTGTTAAAGTATATCCAATGTCCATTTAGTCAAGTCTGCTGATGCTGACTGGAGACAGTATCAGACAGAATGCAAAAAGCAAATTCCTAGCAGTAGTCATGAAAAAAATTCTGGCTTCCCCCATGGCAGCTTAATGCTGGCCTTAAAAAATTAAAATTTAATTAAAATTCTGAAAGTCTGTCATTTAAAGCTTTCCAAAAATTATGTTCTGTTTCCAATTATCTTGCTGTTTTGCATTGCTCTAACTCATACTTACAGTTCTTGGATATATCAAAATACTTTTTTATTCTTTATCTTTTCAAACATTTGATCTCAAAGCATATCCATGTGTTAAGTATGTACTGAGGAACAAAGGACTGATGACCTTTGAATATGCCTCAGTGACCTTTGTCAAGAGCATTGTTATGCACAGTAAGGTCTCCTGGTCAACCTTCTCTATGGTTATATCTAATAGTTCTTGTGACACCTCATTTGGGTACTTCCTAGGAATTTCTTTCACATCTGTCTTCATTGATACCTGCTCTTCTTTCATAGTTAGTCTCAGGATCATTTCTTGAGCTTCCTTTAGGAGTTTTGAGATAGATTGAACATTCTTTCACGTGGTCCTCCAGATAATGTCATATGATAGATAATCCTTCATACATTGTAAGAACTAGATAGAAACTACTTTAGTTTATTTTGCAGAAAGGGCCATTTTTCATAAAAATTCACAAGGCCAAATTAGAAAATAAATAAAAGAAGAGGAAATGCTCCTGCGTAAATAATTAGTACAAGAGAAATATTTTAAAGGCAACCTTGTGTCAGGAACTCAGTGTTTCAACATCACACTGCTTTTTCCCCAGTTCCTCTCCTGGTTAGACTGTACTGAATAATGAGACAGATTTAAACTCTCTGGAGATACTGGTTCATATAAAAGAGTGTAAGGATGAGATAGCCATGTTATGTGAAGCAGCATATCAATAAGAAATTTAAATATATGTTGTTTGGGTTTTTTTTTTGTGTTATTTGGTTTTTTTAAGACACCCTTTTAATTTGTTTCTGTTTATGCATTTTTATATTGCACATATTTATCCTGGCTTCATGTATCTAAGAATACAAGTATGGAGAAAATATTATTTAATCATAGTGGCACCTTGATAGAAGCACAGAACTAAAAAATCTTTCATGGGTCCATTCAATTTTAAGAAACCAGAATTTCATTCTCAAGTAGTTAACTAAGGCAATCTAATTGCTTTTTCTTATCTGACTAAGGACAATAATAAATAGCGGAGAACTGGGAACCTTAGGAACCATGAGCATGGAGAAATTTGTGTGCATTTAGAGGAATGAAGGAGTTACAAATAATATCACTAGTACTTTTACTTGTAAGTATGGGCAGTGGTAATTTAAGAATTGTTAAAGGGGTTATAGAATTTCATAATTTCACTCAGCACAATTTCCCTGGTACAAATCAGGTGATTCTGCAAATCTCCACTCCATCCACCATTCCAGTTTTTCTTTTCACTTTTCATAGAATAGCTGAAAAATGTCCTTCCTTGACTGTTTTTTTCTTTTCTTGACTTTTTTCTTCCTTTATTTTTTAGTATATTAACTGAGAAGAGCTCCTTAGACAAGAATAGTTAAAAATATTTTGATTGAAGATGTCTGACTGTTCTATGTATTTGAATTCAACATGCAACTCTACGTCTTTACAGCACACATTGAATTTTACAAGAACTAAAGAGTATTGAAGCACTAGGTTAATGTTCCCACAGACATAGAACATTAGATTACTATTTCAAAAAGCATTACCTACCATTTGGTATGCTCAGACAGCCATGTGTACATAAATTGGTAACTAGTGTTTGACTCAATTTACGGCAAAGTAATCAAAACTTGCTCATTCAATCCATTTGCTGGCAGCTACAATGACTCATTAGTAAACTGTCTGCCTATAAGCACTCCAAAAACATGGCTTCTTCCCAAAATTGTTTGCATTATCTGGATTACCTTTAAACTTAAATAGATATTTCATAAAATACCAAGAAATGGAGTCAGGTTTATTAGGTTAATCATATGATAGCACACTTTTATGGATGCATAGTTCAGGGGAACAAATGGATGACTCAGTTTATGCAATTTCAGAGAAAAAGAGCATTCATACAATATTCTTCCTTGAATCTAGAAACCTCTTTCTCTGTGTAGAAAATACATATAATAAAATGGTTGTTTGCTACACTTCCAGCTGAAGAGGAGTGACAGACATTGATCAGGACACTGATCCTCAGTAGGCTAGAAACTCTGAAAGGCTTCATGGTCTTAGGAAACATTGCTCCTAACTACTGTGCTAAGAAGTATTTCAGAGAATTTCGTTCTCTGACTCGTCATCCTTCAACACAACAAGCTTATACACTCAAAGCAGAATTTATTTGCTTTGTACACTGTACATAGATTAAATTAAAACAATACTCAATAACATATTTCTGTGGTATGCAGTTACTGTGGAAAACTGGGGAGGTTGAAAAGAATTTAAATGAAGAAGAAGCCATCAATTACATAAGGTATTTGTGTAAGACAGCCTATTCAAACACCCTGAAATTATCCCTGAACTGAAATTTCCCAAATTTTTATCACAGTAACTTATTTACACCTATAACCAGTCTTAATGCAGCACATAAAATTTAATGTATTGTCCAAAGCTTCTCATTTACTTTGTTTTTTTCTTCTTTTTCAGGGTAAGAAAGAGAGTGAAACACTAATCTTTTGCTCCAGGTTCTAGCAGGAACCTTGTGTTACCTTCTGGGAGGGAGTGTCTTTGCTGCTCCTTGCTGGGCTCAGAATCATGCTCTGGCATTGACTGGGAGAATATTTGTGGCCCTGGGCCAAGCACTGGCAGGAATTGTGCAGTGAAACAACAGTGGGTTATTTGCGCTATGCTAACAGTTTGACATAAGTCAGTGCTACTAAGGCGTACAGCTACTAGTGTGCAAGTGCTCAAGTCTGTTTCCTGGCCCTGATTAGCTTTCTAGGGCACCTATAATCAACACAGCCAGATTTTGGTGTTTGTTTAGTTGCTTGCTTGTTTGCATGTTTTGCTTTTAGGCACCGGCAGAGCAACGAATTCTAGAACATTTCAACCTGGCCTTAAACAGAAGATGATGTACTTAACACACACAAAAATCAAATGGGAGAAAGGATAATTCATAACATTGGATGCTTATGTTTGAGCTTAGAAGGTTTATAATAATTCCCCAGTCCATCAGACCTTCTGTGAGGCTACCAAATCACTTGGCTTCTCTGTGTTTCTGTTCCACACCTGCAAAGCTGTACTTTCCATTCCTCCCAGGAGTCCTGTTAAAATTATAAGGCTGGCTGACTTTCTGACAATTGCAACTCTGTCACAGTGCACAAATAAATAGGGAGTGATTGTTCCTAGCTCTGATTGTTAGAACAAATTTAGTCTATAACTGTCTTGATTATTCTGGAGTTCAACAGCTATTGCCATAGCAACTTGTTTTAATAACATCCCAAGTGCAGAAAATACACTAGAATTAGGTTAATTCTGTGGTTAAGCACTGTACATAATGCAACTATCTGGATCCCCATAGAGACTACAAGGAATGCACATTCCAAACGGGAGCTTAATCAACAGATCAAAGCACCCTACTTACCAATGAATGAAGATTTCTTTCTCTTTTCTACAAAATGCTTTTATTATCTGAAACTTTTATTTAAAAGGAGATTACTCAGTTTACTATGTTATCTTACTGAAGGCAGTACTGTGTACAGAAACTTTTGGCATTAACTGTCCTATCTCTGGAAAATATTATGCTGCTGGATCAAAAAGAAGGTTATTCTTTTTCTACATCTTTATGTCCCACCAAATACCAAATCATTGCAAGAAAATGTTCTTTCTGACAATGCTTTAAAAATTTTGTTCATTTACAAAAAGATGAATTCTTCAATTTCAGTTTTGCTTTCTTTTAACTTGAGTAGACTTTCTTGATAACTGTTTTTTTAAAAGCCTTTATCTTTTCATTTTGAATCACTGATATTTAAGATCCAGAGTCATTACTACAGGTAAGTAATATACTGGGAAGAATTATTTTGATGATTACCTACCATGAGAAAAAGGCAAAAAAATCCCATTTGTTTTCAGTACAAGTCTTTTAAAAATAAGGCAATAAGACATTTTTTAATATAGCATACTTATTGATTTTTGTGTGCGTCCCATCAAGGTGATTTTCCCAACAAGGAAGAAAATATTGCTATGCATGCCTCTTGAGAGTTGTAGCTTTCAATTCGAAAGTTTGTAGACTATTTTGATTTTTGAACGTTGATGTTTGAACATAGACTGGGAAGAGAAATGGGAGTGTGGGGAGGAAACCCAGAACTCAGGATACGGAGTACTGGGTTCAATAAAGTACAAACACTGAATTATTTTTCAGTAGTAACAGTGATGTTAATATCGACATGCAAATATATACTGAGTACTACTGTGTACTGCAGTCACTGGTGTTACATGAATTGCTATAAAAATATATAAAAATTTCCAAGAACAGTCCAGATGCTGAGGAGAAGGTTACCTCTGTACATGTGTTCTGCCTCATCATACTGTTTAAATGACACCAAATACTCGAAGGGTAAACCTTAATTTTTGAATCCATGACCAGAAAGCTAGGTATGCTAGAGAAAGCTAAGTTATAAAAGCAGCCACTTTTACACTGACTACTTCCTATAAAGAAGTGCATCATCTGTTTTCTTAAATTTGGGCCGAGTTTGCTACTTCAAGGTGTAATTATGAAACCATATTTTTTCTTCTAGTGAACTTAATCAAGATTTGCATGAAAATACAAGCTTGACAAGCCAGAACAATGCAAAAATTTCCTAAGTTAGTGCACCACCCACTAAGAATATTGTATATTTGAATCAGACATGAGTCAACATCTGACAATTATTTAGAAGGGGATAAGGTAGCATAATGCAAAACAAAGCTCTTTATTTTCAGTAACTACAGAATTAAAAACAGTATTTTAGATGATCATTTCATTTTCACTTTGTTGTGTGATCCCAAGGACTAAGGGATGTGGTGAAATTTTTGTTTATTTGTAATTTCTATCATCAAGCTTAGACGAGCCAACACAATTCCCATCATCAGTCAACAATGACCTTGAGGTTTTGTTGCCTCACCCATAGACCCAGGCAGGTGTAGACTAGAATGTTTGTTCTTACCTTTAAAAACACTTCAGAAGGTGATATTGGGCAATTACTTTGTCTCTGGCCTGTCCACTGAACTTCTAATCTGCCATCTACCATAAATGTAGAAGAAATATTTCTGTTTCTTCTTTAATTCAGATCTAATAGTCAACCTTAGTGCTTTCATAAATGTTTTTTGAAAATGTGTTTGGACTAAGGTTTGATTCAGAACAGCTCCTGAAAGAAACAGCAATAGGAAATGAAAGAATTGACGTGTATTCATAGTATTCAAAAGCCTTTAAATAATTTCCTACCTTTTCATCCTTTCTTCCAAGAGCTGGCAGGAATGTAAGTGCTTCAAGCAACCTTGCCTCTCCCTGAAGGTAATAAAAAGTTTATATTCATCCTGAGTTGTAACTGTGTTGTTGCAGTTTTGAGCTGAATTTTATCTTATTGTCCCCCACAGATTAGGGAACATCCCAATATACCTCTACTATTAATAAACAGCTGTTGTCATGACATTTTAGCTTTGGCTATGATGACAAAGATAAAATTAAAAATTAAAAAATTAGGGTCTATATATATATATATATGATTTAAACTTTTATTCAAAAGTAATTTTGATGCAGGTTGTCTGATAGAGCTCTTTGCTTATTTTCTTAGATCCACATGTGCTTCTTCTATACCAGAGAGCTGTTGACTTGCAGAGTGGTTATATTAAATTATACTCTATCTTTTTGAAATAAATTTTTTCTAATATTGGCAATATTTGGATTATTGCTATGCAATAGCAATAAAACACAGAAAAAACCAGGAGTAATTATCACTGGACAGGAGATTAATTCATGTGTAAGTAATAGTCTCTAATCCTAAAAAAAATTGGATGAACTACATCAAAGTAATACATCAAGTAATTTAAGAACAGACTAAAAAGACTTATTTTAAAACTAGGCTGAAAAACAGTTGAAAGAGAACAAAGAAAGGAGAGGTGAAAATTCTCAGTTAGTTAGATAGAGGGTAGAAACAGAGAAGTGTGTGTTGCAAAATAAATGGATGAAAGTTGATCAGTGATGCACACTTCAGGAAATATGAAGACCAAATAAAAACAGAATAGGAAAGAGCCAGCAAAGTCCTCAGAACAAAGGATGTACTTACAGGAGACAAACAAGGTAGCTTGTTTTGCTAAATTTATCAATACGGAAGTGACTAGAATGTATAATGTATGTGTAAAATGCATATAAAAATATGCAACATATGTGCAATATAAACATGTAAATACATATGTCCATATATAAATATGTAAGATATGCTTAAAAGCTGCAAAAAATAAGGCCACCAAAAAAAAGATATTTAATATTTTCTATGAGAAAAAAAAAAAGCAAGATTAATCTCAAAATGATTAAAAGAGGAATCCAATTTTGGAAAGTTGTCTTATAACATTCTCTAGCAGAATGAGAGGCATGGAGTAAACAACTGATTTTTAAGATGAAGCTTGGTGTGTTTATGACATGACCATATGACACGGTTCCCTGACATAACAGAGTGCTAGGCACAATGACCTCTACAGTATTTGTAGCTCTCTGACATGTTGACCTCCTAATGCTGCTAAGCAACATATTCTGGCATGATTATGATTCATGACCACTTCGAGTTTGAATGGTCCATTGCCAGAAATAGCCTCTATATTCAGTAAACACATTTCGTATGAATGTCACCCATTTAATATACATAACTCGGCAAAACTGTTGAAAGGAAGTAATAAGGAAAGTAGAATATGAAGTTCTTAATATACAGTAAAAGCCTCTGTAAATGCTAACTCTACAGCATAATACTAATATAATATTTATATACAAAATAGACATTTTTAAAATCCTAAGTGCCTGCCATATGCACTATTTGCAGAGAAAACATAGCAAAGGACAATGGTAGTCCCATGTAAGACTTAATTGATCTGGTCATCTCCAAGACAGTTTGGCTCAAGCAAGGTCACGTCCTCAGCTGAAGGTAGCACCACTGTCTGGCATTAGAGAGAACTGAAAAAACTCCCAGTCCCTGAAGTTTCTTCCCAAGAGTAAATGCTATTTTTAATTGGTGAAAAATAGAGCATACTAATTCTATCAAATCCGTGAATGAATTACATATGTGACTATGTTCACTTGATTAGGGTATTGCTTATGAAGACAGTTTTGGGAAAGGAAATATATAAATAAGCATCTAAGGAAATTTTGTCAGGACAGCACTATTTACAGAGCAAATTCTGTAGGAATTGTACTCTCCTACCCTTGGAAAGTTTTTTGTGTTCGTTTTTAAAAATTCACCAAAAGCTGAAGAGCTCCAAAAAACCCCCAGCTTTTTCTTAAAAACAACAACAAAAAATTAGTATTCCTCCATCAGAAATTGCTAAGAATTAAGAAATTATCTGTTCCACTATTTGCAATTCAGGTAAATTCTGTAGACTGTGTTTCAGAACTTTTTGGTAGGGAAGAAAGGTAAGATTTCTTTCATTTAAATAAAAAAGAAATAATGGGCATAAGGTAAATAAAAGACCCAACCAATAAAAAAATCAAATCAAAACCAAACCAAATCAAATCAAGCCAAAAAGCAAATCAAAATAAAACAGAAAAAAATAAAACCCCCTTAACAAAACAGCACCAAATAAATATAAACTTCTTCCTGAAACACAAGAAGATACTTTTTTATTGTGAGATTGATCAAAACTGGCACAGGTTGCCCAGAGATGATGTAGAATCTCCCTTCTTGGAGATATTGAAAAGCTATTTGAACATGGTCATGGGCAGCCTATTCTAGGTGGCCCTTCTTCAGCAGGAGGGTTGGAGGAGACAATCTCAAGAAGTCCCTGCCAGCCTCAACCATTCTGTGATTATTGTGTCTGTGATAACACTGTATAGTTTTCTCAGACATCCAGATTGACATTTGCTTCTCTAAATCTGTTGTTTAAAAAGTAACATGATGATAAAGTTTGAAATTTTCAGCATATTTTTAGTTGGATTCAGAATTAGTCCTATTTTTCACTTACTAATACCATGCAAAAAGGCCATATGAGCAAAAGATGTATCCTATATGTTAGTGGTATTAAAAAAAAAACCAAACCAACAAAAAATGAGGAGATCTTAATACAATCAATTAAAAATACTTCTAGAAGTATAATACAAAAGCACAGAACAAGCCATAATGTCAGCTTCCTTGAACTAACTCGAGGTGCTCTGATTTCTGGTTTCTGAGCAACTCAGTCTCTAAGCTGCCTGCTTAAGTTAATGTGCAAATGGCTATTCATGCTTCAGTGCTTCTATATCAGCTTTTACTGAAGGCTGTTTTCAGAGCTATTTTTACTATGTTTGCTGATTGATTAATATTTCACTGCTTAGCAGCAATTGAAAGAAAACTTGAGTTGATAAAGCAAATTAAACAGTAAGCCTTCACCATACTTGGATTGCTGCCCAAGACTTATATAAGTCAAACCAAAGATCAACATATGAAGAAAACTTTATCAGCAAGATTTTAAGTGAGCGTGTTGTGGAAAGAACTTTATTTTAAATGAATGTCAAGATTTCTATTCATAAGCACAAAACCCCAATAACAGTGTAACAATATTTTTAAAAAGTAACATCTATAACATCAATCATAGATTCAGAAGTCCTGCATTTATAACAGTGCACAAGTTTGCTTCCTTTAACAAGCGCAGAACTTTGTAAGAATATGCTTCAGAAGTACTGCTTGCTGCACTGACTGACCTTCACAGTAGTGGACCCCTGAATTTCCAAGCGTTGGGTCTCTGGATCCAAATTTAAAGGTGATGCTTGTTCTGGTGAACAATAGGTGGACCATATCAAACACAAACAGGCAAGTCTGCTTCCATTCACAAGGCTTTGGGTGGCTCACTTCACTATAATATGCCATTATAATATATCATTTAAAATGCAGAGCAGGACATAGCTCTAACTTGAATAGGGTAAGGAGGGGAGGATATTGTGGGCAGAGTTTATTGTGTGATTAGTAGCATTCAGCCATTTTGGGCAGTTTCCCTGAAGGGAAAGAAGAAAATCTACTATCTGCTTGGAGGTTTTGTCCCCCAGAAAATCACACTATAAAGATCAATTCTTCCAAAAAAAGGCTCAACTGACAAAACTAGTAGCTAGCTAGACAGAAAAATGTACACATATGCTATAAAACATCACACACACATACAGACAAAGGCAAGATCACTTGAGCTGTATACTGACATACATTATATCCATACATAATATGTACATGTATAAATTTAGAAGCAAACATAAAAAAGACCACAGATGAAGACATATATATGATTTTGAATTACTCTTTTTCTCACACCTGTATTAACAAAAGACTCTTTAGAGGAAGAAAATAGATCTTTTACTCAAAAGTAAGAATGGTCAAATGTCCATAGAATTGACTCAGATTCAGACTACTGGCAATCATGCATCAGCTTATTTAGCACATTGATATTCATACTGACTGTATTATTACTGATATTCTGGACCATATCAGTGTCTGAGATGATGGAGTAAACTGTTCTGTATAAGGATGAGTACATCAAAGCAGTAATATACAAATCATTCTGGAGTTATCCTTCAGATGAGAAAGACATTGATGTAGTAAATTGTTCTACCAGAGATATTTTACTTTTCTACCTCAGAGGAAGGAAAGAAGAACTAACACCAAGAAAACCTCTGGGATGGGTCTTCTGCTCTTTAGAGGATGTGATTCAATCTATTTTTACTAAATCAATTAAAATGTATGGTTTGGACACAGTTAAAATACTCACAACTGAAACTAACATCCTGAAAATCCCTGTTATTCTGGCACTGAGCCCTGGAGGAAATTAATGTCTTTAGAAGATGCAGATTTTTATCTGCAAATTCCTTACGCTCCTGAACTTTTGCTTTTTTACATGCCCAGAAATGCCCTGGTTTTGTAGAGTTCAAGAGACAGTGCAAATTTCACATCAAAACCTTGCTGGTATCCCAATATGAACTGTTCCTTACCTTCTGAGCTCTGCTCCTGCTGAAACCTAGCCACCATAAGGAAACATGAAAGGAACATTAAGCCAGAAACAAAGAAAGGGAACTAGAGACAGAAGCTCTCTAATATAGATGAGAAAATGATAACTTGCAATTCTGGTAGAAACCTAGTTTCAGTGACATTGCAGTGTAAGACAAGTCAAAGCAGGAATCAGAAACTGATCTCATATATTCAAACACTGTGCTACAGAGTCCCACTTTTTGACTGAATGCCTTCCAAGGCTGAAGGAACATTTTTACCCCCATTATTCCATACTAAGTAGCTCAGCTGAAGACTTTGGACACCATTTCTATGTGCTTAACTTTCCCTGAGTCCACTATAAAGCCTTGGTGTAAGGTTTCAGGTTCATCTTCAGGGATAGACACAGGAAGTGGGCATTTTGGTACACAATGGATGGATTTCTACAGGGATTGAGACCTTTTGGATCTAATTGAAAAGGAAAAGCACCATTTCTACACAGTTAAGTGTGCTTAACTTAATAGACAGGATATGAGGCGCAAACCAAAGGCCCACATTTATGCAAGTGATCTGTGACACATCTTGACCTGTTATCCAAACTGTCTTGATTCTTTTTGTTGTCATTTTAAAAATAAAACAATTAGACAGAATAAACAAACTGTGCCTATTCCTCTGGAAATTTACTATCATTACATTCACAAGGAATGTATTACTGGACTATACCTTAAACACATTGTTATACATTTAGCTCATGACAGAGGCTGAATTCATAAAATCTTAACACCTTCCTCTAAGTTTTTGTTGGTATTTCTCTCCCTTCTCCCTCAAAAATAGGCAAAATATCATATTAAGAAACTATATTTATAGCATTTTGAACAAAGCATAGTGAACTAAATAATAACTAAAGGAACAATGCCTTTAGACTTGCAATTAGTAGCAAATTAATTACACACTTTACATATATATAATTGGATACACTAAATTAAATTGGTGTTGACTGCATGGTCTGCAGATATACACTACATGATATGTAACCCATTGAATTCACTTTTCTGTCATTTTTCCCTTTTTTTTACATAAAGTTTGGATGTGACTGCCATTCCTGGATACAGGATTCAAAGGGCAGGAACTATGGATTTATATACTATAAAAAATAATTTGATTTGAACTCCATTTCTTCCCTAATCTTTCCTAACTTCCCGCTTTTCATTAGATTTGCCACAGAACATCAAGTATTTCAGACAGCTATCTGCAATAGCCTATTCCAATATCATCCTGATAAAGGAAAATCAAATCCTAGTGTATCCAAGTGCTTCTCTTACTTGCCCTGAAAGATTCTAATGTAATATCCAAAACACAGGCAAAGATATTTTTTACTTTTTATAACACTTTCCCCCAAAATGAAGTTGAGTCTGTGATTTTCTGACTCAGAAACTGAGATACACAGTTATATGTACCACTGAAAGTTGTTAATGAATTTTAACACTAGAAAATCCATAAATAATTTAACTCATTATGGACTTGGTCCATTTTGACTAACCCATTTCTTTCAACAGTTACTGAAATATTCTAGGCACATCTTGGACAGTGCTGCTCCAGACAGCTTGAAATTGAATGCCTGCAAAAATAATGCTGCTGAAATTCTAAGGGTAGAGAGTTGTTTGTATCTTAAGGACTGGAATGATCCATATTTAAGGGTGAAAAATAATGCTTCTGGGTCCTTGAGCTGAAATACGTTTTCAATGGGCACAATTTAAATGAAGTGCAGTATTTCTAGAGATAGGAAAACTCTATAGAGAATGGAGTAGATTCATTACAATGATTGGCATTAGCAGGTCACATCTCTGGTGAGTATCTACCCCAGAGAAATTGTTCAGCTCAACCGAATGAATATATGGGATAAAAAGTTGTAGAAAGTCATTTCATTAAAAATATCTATGTAATTAAAGACAAGCTGTAAAATCAACAGGGTTAAAGAGAATAAAGAATTTCCCTAATAACAATTGTTTTAAGCCTTCTAGCACCCCTTGCTGGAGTTCTATTTTTAATATCTATTGGATAAACCAAGCTGGAAAAAATAAATAACCCTTTTAAACAGAAGCTCTGCCTGAGGGAAGGATACATAAACAGATTCTAAATAAACATGGAAGAGGATCTCAGCTGATATAACCCAGGATGGTTTTATTGATTCAGGAGATTACAATTAACTGCTGTTGAAGTTCTAGCAGAGGGAGTTTATTCTACAGAATATGGTCTCAGCTTTGCATTTTAGAAGTCAAACATGCTCTCTTGCTAGACATGTTTCAACCAAGACTTGACTAAAGATCCTTCTATGATTTATTCTTCTTAGTACTAAGAATGCTGAATGACCCCAGTTCTAGGATAAGTAATAATGTGTGATTTCATAAACTCTTAAATTAAGAAGAATGTAAAGGACCCTTATGAATCCTACTGCTCGACCTCTTGTTTAGCATATGCCAGAGAGCTATCAACTGAAATACAGTGATGAGCAACCTCCATTGCCCTCCATTTAAATGCCTGAGATTCTTGTGTTGCTGAAGACTGCACTTGCCAAGCATAAGAGCAGATAGACTGAAGATACGAACCACAGTTACTCAGGATCTTTTCCCTCTTCCACTGTAGCGCATCAGAATTGCATATGTTCTTCTGTAAGCCTGGCTCTCTTGGGCAAAAGAAAAGGCATAATTCTTCTGTTTACCTCCCCAGGGTCTTTATTAACACACATACTTGGAAGACATTAAGTTATTAGTTGATTAGTAATGCAGGAATAGTTTCCAACATGAACTTGAAATTCACATATGCCAATGATGAGCTTTCATTATTCACTCCTTATGGTCTTGTCTTTTTAGACAGTTACTTGACAACAATAATTCTTTCCTTTTGAGAAATACTGACAATTTGTTTTGAAAAACTTTCTTGTAAGAAGATACTGTGCAGGGAATCAGCACAACAGTGCATTACGGAAATAGAAATCATCCCACTGACTCCAGAGGCTGCAGATGGGTTGTGCGTATACTGTTGCCTTCCTGACCACAACCCGCCTGAGCAGCCAGCATGAATAAATTCTCTAACAACTGAGCTAATCTTCATATTACACTTATTGCTGCCAAGGTGAAAGGAATGACCAATGCAAATACAGAGAGCACTGGCCAAGACAAAGCTGTTGCCAGCTGCTCTTTCAGCTCTGGAGGACTTATGTAGCTTGAATAAATTAGAGCAGTATTTTCTTAAACAGGCCTGAACAACTCAGACAGAGTTTTGAGAGTAGAACACTTGAAAAGGTGAGCTTTCCTCCTTCTCTGTACCTGTCTAAATATTCCTTAACCATAAGTAAGATCTCAGCCATTTATTTATAAATAATTTCTGCTTGAGAGAGCAGTCATGGAGTCAAACCGCACAAGAAACCAGCTCCTACTTTGGAAACATTTATCTTCAAAAGCAAAGAAAAAAGGAATATATTGAAAAATACACACTCAGACAAAAAATATCACATAATTAAAACCCAGACTAAGGACCCCCCACAGTGTTCTCTATCTTCAACAACCCCCTTATTCTTCAGTGTGCTAATTTATATCAGGCTGTTTTATATTCTCTGTGTTTAATGGAATAGTTCCTAACTGATCCCTGTAGAAACTACTGCCTCCATGGTAGAGATTTTCATTCCTAGAGCAACATCCAATTACTCTGAGTAATTTTTGGTTATTCTGTTTGTTATCTTTCATCATTCTATGAGTTATTAAATCTGAATTTTTCAATTATTTGCAAGGATTTATTTCAGTATGGTCATTTAGTTTCAGTCTATTAATTCTTTGTGAGGAAAATCAGGAATTTATCTGTTCTTAAACCATATAGTAGTATAAAAAAAGCCTTTTAAGGCAAGTACAGATACTACGCAAATCAAATTTCCCTTTAAATGATGGGCAGTTCTACTGAGATGACTGTAGTGGTTCTTCATTTTCCTATTGCAGACTAACCACCCTCACTTTAGTGAGGATACTGTTGGAGGCTAGGCCAGTGCTAAATGTAGGACTATCCATTCTCAGGACACAACGGATATATCTAATCCTATATCTTTTTCAAGTGAAAATATAATCCTACATTTTGTTCATGCTTTAGATTTACCATTTGCAATACCTTCATTTCCATGGATAAAATAACTCAATATGGGTTGTTTTAAAAAGTTCTGTAAGATCTGTAGCTTTAGAAACAAGTCTTATTTCAATTTTTTTTAATTAGATGTTTACAATTGCATAATTAATATGCATTAAGTATTTAGCAATTTTGCATGAGGTACACAAAACTGCATTTATCAATAACCCTTTACAGCCAGCCTGTGGGAGAAAGAGATATGTTGTGTTTCTTAGATACATAACTTAAATGCGTTAACTGTTCCTCCTATCTGTCTTATCACTTTAAATTTGTCTTTCCATGCTCTATTGATCACTTGGCATGTGATCATTTGACCACGTTAGTGAGGTCTCTAGGAAATAGCTCATTTATTCAGAATTTTGAAAAGTAATTGTGAGTTTGGATTTATCAGTTTTCATATGTTCCAGTTCCAGCAAGGGATCCAGACTGTCAGAATGCATCTTACAAAAATGATCCTTCTTAAGATACCTAAGCTCCTGAAACTCCCAAAACAACCACTACTGGCCAGAAATATTTGATAAATATTGCATTTCTTCACCATTTGTAAAACACTAACTTCAGAAAGAAAGAAGAAACTATGAATTAATTGAAATCATAACCAAGTAATTTAAACTCACTATTATTTAATGTTATCATCCAAAACTTTATCAAGACACTCTGATCATTTTAGCCACTACCCTCTTTTTTCTCTTTTTAGTCTGTTTTTGTAGAGTTACGTGTACTTGAATCATTTAATACAAAAAAACTCCCGTGTCTGTCTTCTAAATGGGACTCTCCAAATTATAAATCCACATCTGCATTTGCAGGTACTAATAAGCCAGATGTCAGTACTTCATCAAAATTGTACCATATACATTGTGGGCACTCACAATATGATACTTAATGCGTGTTTGCACTGCCTTCATGTTTATGCTTTTTGCACGTAAAATTATTAATGTTGTCTGCCTCATAGTCATCATGTCTGTTTGCTGGGGATATCTGATAAAGCTGATAACTGCTATCAAATTCCATTTGAAGATGGTAATTATTTGTTTTCTACAGGATTTATTCCTAAATTTGTTAAAAGCTATGCTGTTTTCATTACTAGTAGCTGTAAAAATGTAAGCATCTGCTCACATTTTGATTAAACCTGTGACGAGTAAAATTATTTTTCAAGAGAAAGGTAATAAAATTCTTCAGGAAAAATTATCAGTTTTGAAAGATTCTGTGTTTTCTTTATCATACAAATCAAACTTTCCATACAACTACTGACTCTTTGAATTGTTATGGAGAATATAACTTGCAATATAGCTTTTCTCTAAGCTTGTACTGCACTACTTCATCACAGCACCATTTTGTGCATAGCGCCTCGGGACAGCATAAAAGAACTCAGAAAAGAAATGTCTTTTAAGTCCCAGAGCTTCTGCTCCTCAAAGGAGGAACATAAAACCATACAAAGAATGCTGGAAAGGACTTCAAGAAATTGCTTAGTCATTCTTCCTTTCCTCTCTCAAGCCGTTATGTCTGGGGCTAACTTGAAAGATGTTTGTCTAATATTAAAATTTTCAATTAGTAATGTAAGTCTCTCCTGTTGCAATTTAAGCTCTTCAATTTTATCTATTGATCATGAGCATAAGAAAGGAGTTCTTCCCTTCCTCTTTGAAGCAGTTTTTATGTACTTGAATGACATTAACATGTTTCTCTTCTGTCTTTGTTCGTAGACTCTAAAGAACCCAAGTAGTCCAGTTTTCTAAAAAATCATAGTTTTTAAATCCTCAACCATTCTTGACTATTTCTTTCCACTTTTTCCAATTGGTCCATATTATGCTTGAAGTACAGCGATTACAGCACAAAGATTACAAATTATGTATTACATATAACAGTGAAAATATATTATTTGAATGTCTTAAGTATAATTCCCTTTTTTACTACAGCATGAAATAGGTCATTCATGTGTAACATGTAAATTTAAACAACAGGCTATTAGCATCCTCCCCAAACTTTTTTTTTACCTTTGCTCTGAACTACCACCTAAATGCAGACCACCTGTCTATATTACCATCTAAATGTTGACCACCTGTCTTTACTAAGTATAGCTTGGTCTCTGTGTGTTTATATGTAAATTTGCTCCCAATTCTGTACCTGAACAATAAAAGTAGATCTCATTAATTAAAATATTAGCCAGTATACCTCCCCGACTAATGCCTGTTTAAGGCTGATTCACTGCAAGTATTAGTCTACCTTGTACCACTAATAATACCGCCAGATGTGACCATCCAGCTAATTATGAACCCACCACTAAACAATTTCATTTAGACTATTCTCACCATTAGAAGCCTTGTCAGGTGCCAGTTGTTTTGTTGTTTTTTGCTTTTTTTTAAATATGTCAATATTTTTGTAAGAATTTAGGTATAATTCTGCTGTTCCTTGTCCACTGCCTACTGAAGATGTCATGCAACAGCTGTTCAGCAAGAAGTAGGGCCAAACCAGTGCTGGCTATTATTTTGCTTATATTTGTCTAGGAACTTACTAACAGTTTGAAAATTTTCCAGTATTTCTCCATACAGCTCACAGTTTTCTTCTCCCCCCTTTTCCCACTTTTTAAAGGGAGGGTATGTATTTCAACTTTCCAGCCTCCAAAAAATCCACTTTGTTCCTCAAAAAATATAATTCTTGTCTCTGAGATTGTTTCAGACATAATTCTGAGATTAATTTTATCTAGGTTCTCATCTATAAAACATTCTCTAACCTTTTTTTTTCCTCTTCTAGGAAGCAGAATTCTGGGCGGGAATTTTATCCTTTTGATTTGTCCTTAATTGCATTAATCTGATGCATAAAACTCTTCCACCTCCTCAGCATTATCCACTCCCCGTTACTTCCTTGCTCAATTTTTCTTTCTGTTTGTATTATTCTTTTATATTTGTCCTCACTGTTTGAGAGGTGAAAAACTTGGGATTCAGCTTTTCATTTGTAAACTGATCTCATATTAAATTCCTATCTTCTCCCTGTATTTAAATGTCACTTGTCAAGTAGAAACTTTTACAAAGATTTTATGAAGCTTTATTGGACTTAATTAAGGTCTGTTTTGAAAATCAAGTATTCTGTGTTGGAGACTAAAAAAATCTTTAGAAATTCTGTGATCTCAGCTGAAAACCAAAGATATTTAACAGACTTCTGAATGAAACGTGAATGTAGATTCATCCAAAGTAACAAATCTCTTTCAAAAATTTTGTTGAATTTTTTCTTTCGATCTAAAGAAAAAGTTTTTAGCATTTGAGAAAATGCAAAAGAAAACTCACCCCATATCTTAATTTTGAGAGAGATGATTACTATTTATTTCATCATTTGTGTGATATGTTTTAATTAAATTCACAGAGTGAAGAAAACAAAAATCTATGTGTTTAATATGTGGTCTGAAGCTCAAAAAGGCCTGGATAATTCTCAGAAGATGACATTACAATCTAAGTGGCTAATTCTGAGAGTACTTTAAAATTGAAAAAATTAGAGGAGTACATATTAGTGTATTCAGTATGCTATGTATATCCACTTTTCTTCAGGTTCAACTTAGGAATTTTCATCAGGGTTTCATTTTCTCTTCTCATCCTATATTGATCATTTCAAGTATTGCAGTCAATTAATTGTATGATAAAGCTGACATTACCTTCTAGTTTCTAATCTTAAAAGCAAATAAGTAACCAAGTGTGGTATTAAAGACTGCATTACAGGGGAATAGCTCTTTAAAACAAACAGCAGCAGTATCACGGTACTAAAATGATGATAATGTCCCATCAGGAACAGTGTGCACAGTGCTGATAGCTATCCCACAGGAAGGAAGTTACCTCAGAAAAGGCAATGCGTAACAAAACACAATACAACATCCCAGAAGTCTGATTTGAATCTCCAAGAGTTGGGACTAAGTTTTCAGAAAGCAGAATAATTATTCAAAGTTATATAAATGTTGTGAATGGCTTGTACATTTTTGCTTATTCATTCATTCTAGTAAGAACAGAAGTGCTTGTCATATTAGTGAAGTGTAAGGTGGGAGTGAGGTCCCTGATGATCCTATTAGCAAAATTCAGAATTTGCTATATGAGCCAGATAGAAAAAAAGAAGCTAGAGATCTGTCTAAAAAGATGACTAACAAACTTAAAGAGCATGCTGCAGCTTAGTAGGGATAATTACCATAAAGTATATATGCTAATATAAAATATTTTTTGTTCACAAATAAGTTTTAATGCATGATGTGGGTAAACTCTTCTTGTGAGGTTTCAATTCAGTATTGTTAGCCACAGGCACTCAAGTTATTTTAGTACCACACCTTGTGCCCACCCCACCCAAAAGATGAGATTTGGAACAGTGCACATGTCAAGGTTAGTGAGTTTGTTTGGTTTTGTGCCTCACTGGGAATGCTTATCTTGCAATTAATATTCAGTCTGGAAGGCTAGAAACTTTTTTGATTATAAATGAAGGCTGAGGTTTCTTAGGTAATAATCTGTTTTCGGCAGCTCAAATTTCAAGCAATAAAATAAATGAAGCCAAGCCCAACAAATTAAACTCCACCTATTGTGTGATTGATAAGAAAAAAACCTCATATAAAAACTTTTCCAACTCAACTAATGCTTTCCATATAGGCAAAATATAATGAAAACATTTGGATCTTGCAGATTTCACTAAATACATGCAGCAAAGATGGTGTTTGCCCTTTTTTCTGAAAGCACAAGGCATGGCACAAAAAGAAAGCCACACAATTCTTTGAAAATTCATACAGAAAATAGGTATCTGTATAAGGATTTTGGTATCAGTTTTACCTCCTTGGAAAGACTGTTGAGTGTCCTATTCCACTATGTACAGAACAGCAAAGAAAAGAGGGAAGAGTAGTATTTAGGACAACTCTGCTCTGTTGACTCTCGAGAATCCCATTCTGAATCTCTTAACTCTGTTGTAAATTATGTGTAAGTTGGCTACTCAGCCACACATTATAACTTTTACTAAGTGTTCTGGGTTGGGCTGAAACAGAGTTAATTTTCTTCATAATAGCTTGTATGGTGCTTGTTTTGGATTTGTGACCAAAGCAGTGTTGATGTCACAGGGATGTTTTAGCAGTGCTCACACAGCATCACGGCCTTTTCTGCCCCTCACACTGCCCCACCAGCGAGGGGCTGGGGGTGCACAAGGAGCTGCACAAGGAGGTGTACAAGGAAGAGGACACAGCTGGGATAGCTGACCCCAGCTGACCAAAGGGATATTCCATACCATATGATTTTGTGCTCAAAAACAAAAGCTGGGGGAAATACGGAGGGGACATAGGGTCAGTGGTGTTTGCCTTCCCAAGTAGTGGTTATGTGTGATAGAACCCTGCTTTCTCAGAGATGACCGTGGGAAACAGTAAATTAATTCCTTTGCTTTGCTTCTGCACACAGCTTTTGCTTTCCATATTTAGCTGCTTTTATCTCAAAAAAGATGTTTTCATACTTTTACCCTTCCAATTCTTTCTCCCATTCCACTTGTGGGGAGTGAGTGAGCAGCTGTGTGGGGCTTGACTGCCTGCTGCGGGTTAAGCCTTAAAAAGGATGGAGGAATTCAGCTTCCTGTGCAGAAATACTCAGGGCTATCCTAGAGACTGTAGGGTATTTCAGAAGTCCAGAGCAGAATATGACCTGTAGCAGAAGACAGGGAGAATAACCCTGTATCTGGGTTTAGATACCCATGGCTAGGGTATCTAAAATGTCCCTAAAATAGTATATTTAAAGCAGTAGAATCACTTCCTGTGAATTTTGAATCCGGTACATTTTAAGTAAACAAATATTTTTAGCAGGATAAAAATCTTAGTATGTAATGTGAAGGTAGCTGAAAAACAATCCCATTGCCTACACCATCTGCATTGCACCTACATAAATACCAACATCAGAAGCAGTAACATTAGTTTGGTTGTATTTTAGTACACCCACTTGCTGTTAGCAGACTCTGCTTCTAAGGCAAGGGTAATTTATAGGCAGAAAAATCCTTTAAACAGAGGATTGTATAAAGTTTATTTGACTTTTTCTTCATGTCCGCTGAGATAGTAACACTAATAGGGTTAAGCTAGACAATGCCCAGAATGACCTGGTCTAATTGCTATGGGACTATATCACATTCAGAAATCCCTTCCAGCCTTGAGTTCTGTGGCTATAATATTAAAGATTCATAAAGAACAATACTAAATTCTTTTGTCTTACTGGCTATTAAGCTTATGATCAACATAAAAGTAAATTAAGTCAATCGGCCACTAAAATATAAGTGTGTGGCCATGTACAGGCACATCCAGGTCATAATATACTTTTTCTGTTAATATTTTTGAAAGCTCTTCTCTCTTGCTCATATAATTTGACATTGTAAATTGAGTCTATGACCATCTTGACCTGCTGTCCTCATCTCTGGCTACATGAGCCATTTCTAGGGTTCTGACCTTTTGACACCATTGCAGCAGAAACAGCATAATGTAGAAATATTTGTCTTGCCTAAAGAAGGGGCAGCAGAAGAAAAAGTCTCAGTGCCTAACTTGTGTGTTGTGAGAGCCACCAGAGGTCTGTGGATTGAAGTGTACTTTAGCTCCAGAACAGACACAGCTATCCCTTCTCTTTTAGCCAGCACAGCCCCACACTTCCCTACACTGAGCAAACCACCACTGTTGGGGTGGAATTTAATCAACCTGCTTTTGTTTCAGCCCTCATCCACATTTTAGAGCAAAGTCGTAAGTGAAAAGAGACCTTGAAGTGAGTTGTGGCATGCATTAGTTTTAATTTACTTTACCTGTAGAGGCATATATGTTAGTATCGAATAGATAGCTTGATGATTCACCTTTGCTGCTGAGGGCAAAAAGGTTTTTTGCTCAACTGAAGTGAAAATAGCTTGCTCTTTAAAACTTTTTGTGCCCTAAAAGAGCTGTGTTCTTAGAGGAATTGTGACATTGTAAGAAATGATCGTGCCTGTGATCAAAAAAACCCTCAGAAATGTAGAATCATCTAACACAGCTGATGTATTAAAGACGAGTGAGGGCAAAACTCTACCTTTTATGGTAATTTTTGCCATTCTTGTAATGAGATGTATTCTGCAAGAAATAGCAGCAAAAGCAGTTAACAGAATTTGCAAATTTTTCTTCTGATGAAAGATCAAACTGACCCATTCTTGAGCCCAGGACCTGAATGGTTAATCTAGAAGAAAGGTATATCAAGACAGAAGTAGCCTGATCAGCTGTATGCTCTGGAGACACCAACAGCTGATCTGAACTATTTTTTCAGTAAAGAATTCTGCAAGCTATATTGATTCTAACACACTGAAGATTACACAAGACAAGCAGTCAGCATTTTCTGTTCCTAAATTACAAGCCCATCAGGGGGAAACTAGAGATGGCTGCTATTTGTTAAGTGGTTTTTTTGGGGGAGAGGGGAGGGGCCGGGAAGCTGTGTGTGTGGTCTTTGTTTGTGGTTTTGTGTTGTTGTGTTCTTCTAAGCACTTGCTGCTTTTTAAATTTTTCTTCAGCATTATTCAAGGAGTGAAAGTTTGGATGTGCAGGCATTAGCATGTTTATACCCATATTCTAATCTGATTTTTCATAGCTTTTAAATATTGTTCAAGGTTATGCACATTTGTGCAGAAGCTTAAGTGCTGTGTAAGATAGTGCACTATATCAAAAGAGGGAAGCTAGCAGGGAGTAATATCATCTTTGTGTCACTCTTGACAGCAGTTTAAAAGGAATCTAGACACAGTGGAGACTGAAAGTTAAGCCTCTACAAAATTACAAATTAATGCTGAAATTTATAGTTAAGCAGGTATCATGTTGACACATTCTCTTAATTAATTCATTATTTTAGAGATTAATTCCTTGCACACTTTATTGTTTCATTCCAAATAAGAAATCTCTTTTATTATTTGTTATTTATTAACTTCAACATAGTTTTGAGAAAGTATGACTGTATTTGTCTTAGAGGATTATCACAAAAACAAAACGCAATTATATAAAATACTTTAGTCTACCCTGCCTCTTTTCAAACAGTATGTATGCCACTCACAAAGTACATTTGGCTCTCTTGGATTCAAAATATATTCTTCCAACTTAAACTTTAACATCAAAATTCCTTCTTCAAATATGTAATACTTTCATTGTCCAAAGTTTAGTTATACAAGTATACTGTATTGTATTAGCAACATAGAACTGTATAATTGATTAAATGTGTTTTCATGCAACAAACTTCGGGTTTTTGCAAATTAATGTGAAGTTTGGCTTAGCTAATATAAAGTTTGGGATTCCACCAAAGAATTCCACCCAAACTGAAATCATATGTACAACAGAAAGGAGTGCAAGAGGAATAAATCACTCTGCATAACATAAATATCAAGAACTTGTTATAGTAAATAGACACTTAAAAGGAAAAATAAAGCACATTGGGCCCAAGGAATTGCAAGTCACATTCCATGTTTTTTAAGACCAAGCATCAAATAACAGCAGTAAACTGGCTTTGTCTTTATTTCTAGCCACAGACAAAACAGCCCCAAGTATCTTCTGAACTGAGCAAACATTCAATAACTGTCCATGTTTTTCTATGCCAGTGATCTTTCTGGCATACTCTTTATTATTCTCCCTGACTTCTGTATATGCTGCTTAAGCGTCACAGAGAGACAGTAAACAACATTCACATCAATTTTCAGCAAATCAGCTTAGATATGAACAAGGGAGCACTAGGATTTCATATGTTTTGTTCCATTGCAAAGAAAAATATAATTACTTTGGTTCATTCTTTTCTATAGACATGTAGTTTCAGAAGTTCTTTGAAGAAAGTTGTACTTGCCTTAAAATTACGAGGTAGTAAGGATACTTAAGACTTCTAAAATTATACAGAGGTGTGTAAACATACGCGTAGGTGTGTGTGAGGCTGCAGGCAGATATCTTATTATCAAGCAATTTAATGTATTTAAGAAGAGAATTTCAGAGATCTTCTGTATGACAATAGTGTGAAGTTCTGTAGATTGGCCCTTTTAGTCCAGGCATATAAAAAAAGTTTACTCTTTCTTTTAAACAAATCTTGGAACTGTTTCATAAAATTCTCTGCTATAAACTGTCAGAATAACTGAGAATAATGGTATGAAACTAAGAAAAAGTAAATTTAGCCTGTGCATCGCAACAAATGAATGGTGAGGAAATAACTAGAAGTCCCAGTTGGAGAGGATAAAGCACTTTCATTTGAGTGATTTAGAACCTGGAAATTCATTTCCGTGAAAAATCCAGCACTTGGAAAAGAATGACCCAGATAAGTATTGGTTTCTTCAAGTCCTTTCTAAGCTGATTGTGTGCTTCATATGATAGACTATCATTCTATCTATTTACTTCTTACTGCTTCTTTATGATAATGTAGTTGATTTCATATAATGTCACAGATTCATCTCTGCAGCAGTTTTAGAACTGCTCAGGCAGACAGTTTTTAATAGAGCCATAATCCTAGCTGAAGAGAAACCTGATGTGAGCATTGCTCAAAGGCAAAAAGAATCTGTTAATTATTTATACGGGTTTTGATAACGTCTTGATATCACGTATCAGAGAATATTTATACTGAACTATATCACTGTAATAAATAAGAATATTATTTAAATTGAAGGTGCATTTAACAATTTTTCTACTTTTCATTTTAAAATGGTGATACTACATATGGATTATTTTTATTAAAATAATCTGTAATGAAACTTAGTATCTCATATCTACAGACAAATCAGCAACATTCAGAATTTTTTTTACTTTTAAGACATTTCAAACTCACACTGAGGATCAATACTTTGAAATCGCTCAGAGCTTCTAAGATTCTGCTTTGGTTATGTTTTGGAGGATAACAAATACATGCATACTTTGTCTGAAGATTTCATAAATCTTCTTCATCTTTTATTTGTCAATAAACAGTACACAGATCAAAAGATGCACTGAAAATACATGGTGAAGCAATTTCTTTTCCAGAGTAGCTGGGATATTACTACAGAAAGCTGATGTTCAAGAGGCAGGACTCTGTCATGAGTTTTCTGCATTGCAGGTTCATCTCAGGAGCTCCACTTTCCCCAGTTAGGTCTCAAGGCTCTACATAACCACTTGCAACTCTTAAATAAGACCTCCATATTTCCCTCTCCCCTTGTGTACCAGCACTTGAATGTCTAGCCAATGGAAACTGCCAGATAAATCCACGTAACCAAGTGTATTGGTTTGGCACGGCCTGGTTTTGGGTAGCAGGGGGCCGCAAAGGTGGCTCCTGTGAGAAGCTGCTGGGAGCTTCCCACCATGTCCGGCAGAGCCAATGGCTGATGGCTCTGAAGATGGACATGCTGCTGGCCAGAACTGGGCCAGTGAGAGAGGCTGGTAACACCTCTGTGATATTTAAGAAGAAAATCAAAACAAAGTCACAGGTTTTTGCTTCTAGTCAGAGAAGAGGAGGAGGAGGTGAGAACATGTGAGGGAAAACAACATGGAGACACCAAGGTCAGTGGAGAAGGAGGGGGAGGAGCTGCTCCAGGCGCTGGAGCCGAGATTCCCCTGCAGGCCGTGGTGCAGACCATGGTGAAGCAGCTGTGCCCCTGCAGCCCATGGGGATCCACGGGGAATGCAGAGATCCACCC
>VXAZ01004020.1:56174-152191 GCA_013399875.1 Gymnorhina tibicen
AAATCCTGGTGATGGACTGACCAAACCCCCCCTGCCCTGCCTCCCTGTGTTGGCGGTGGGAGGGAGGGAGGGGCTGGGGGGGAGGTGTTTTAAGGGCTTATTTTACTTCTCATTACCCTCCTCTGATTCTGTTAGTAATAAATTTTACTTAGCAACTAAGGTTGAGCCTGTTTTGCCCTTGAAATACTTCTCCCGCTCTCCTTATCTCACCCATGAAGCCTCCGTTAACCCTTTCCTCTTTCCCCTCCTTTTGCCCAGCTGTGGCAGGGGAGGGCGAGCGAGCGACTCTCGTGGGTGCCTGGCGTTGGGCCGGTGTCAAACCACGACACTGAGAAATGAGCCATGGTATCATACAGCTGCCTTTCCAAATTATAAACAATTCAAATACTTGAATTGTTTATAGTCTTGAAAATAAAGACCTTCAAATGGAAGATGAAAAGCATGTGAACTGGCTTGTAGATGTGTAGTTGTAAAATACAAATATTGTTTTCTTCTCCAAGAAACTATCAGACTGACAATCACAGACATAATTAATGTTATTTTTTCTCATTTTTTTACCATCTTGCTGAAAAATTTTATTTTTTATAATCAGTCTGTATTACATTACTTTCCAAAAGGTATTATCCAACAGCAGGGAAGAATTATATCTTCAGAACCTGAACAATCAAAGTTTAAGCAAGCATACATCTGGCTTGGTGTGTATCTAGAACTTTGTAAAGAAGAACTGACAGGAACAGAGAAGTTATTTTCTAAAACTGTTCTCTTCACAGGGCAAAAACAAGTATGGAAAAAAACCACCACAGAATCACAGAATATTCTGAATTGGAACGGACCCACAAGGATCACCAAGTCCAGCTCTTTAGTGAACAGCCTATGCAGGGACCAAACCCACAACCTTGGCATCATTAGCACCAGGCTCTAACTGACTGAGTTACTCTCAGGGTCATGACTATGACTTTGAAAGCTTTTGGACTCACTGGCAATCAGAAATACCAAATGTTCTCTCAGTTAAAATAGATTTGATAAGTCATTTCTTCAAGTACCAGTAACAGATGCTTGGTATGTTGGAATGAAATAAAGTACATTCTCATTTGCATATTTTTGTGGAATTTAAAATTCAGAATCAATAGATTTTTCTCAAGATTTCGAAGTGTTCTCTGATATGTTTTTCCACGCTCTTTCATGCTATGGCTTGATAACAGTACTTAACACTGATGAAGAAATAGTTGCTTTAAAAGCTAAGCCTTATTTACCTTAATTTTAAAGCCCTTGACTCATCTTTCTCAGAACATCTCCTGAATTAGAGGATTACTAATGGTTTAGTTACAGTTTTTCATCTCTGGCTGATCTCTTTCATATTACTTTAATTTCTCAGATATTATTCTCCAGTTATTTTAGCTTTACTGATTAATCCTTATGATATGGATATTGATACATGTACAGCAGTTTTCTGGGATCAGACTACACCTGGATTTAGCACAGCATGAAAATACCTGAGATGTACATACCTATATTCATTTTTAAATTCAGTGAAAAAATAGTAGCAATAAATGCAGTTTGACTGATGACATGGAACAAGTTTTTGCACTAAACTGTTCATTAATACAGTTCTTTCATAAGATATCAATAGGAGAAATCTGAACAAATGAAAATAGGTTAGTAATAAAAGGTAATAGTAGAACTCTGTCTCTTTATTAATTTTATTTCAATATTGCAATATTTGAGTAAACAATGTTAAAAATTAACAGTTTTTCTAACCTCATTCATCTTTTGATGAATGGAAATTAAAATGAACAGTTTGTCCCTTTGAACTACTAATCAGATAAATAAGGCAATACTGAACAGGAAGCAAAGAATTAGATTCAGTGACACATAACCAGATTTTAAACTCTTCAATATTGTAGTTCTTAAGTGTTCTTATATAGCAGAAAGTGTGTATTAACTACATTTTCAATGCTTTAGAGCATCAATTAGCCTCCTATACCTCCATGAAATATATTTTGCATGTTGGCAACCTATTTCCTTGTTGAGTCTTTGGCACTGAAGGGTGAAAACATCAAGACAAGAATAAATTACATATTTCAGACTTACCACAATTTCTGAGTTTTTTTATAGGCTTATTCCAGGAGAAAAATATCTTACTGCCATGTGAATGCTTTCACAGTGAGATTCTCTGAAATGCCCTCAAACTGATCAGGTAAAGAATAATGACATTTTTCTCAGAACACTTACGCCTCATTCCAAGGTGGATAAAGCATTCACAGAGCCAGTGAGATCAGTGGGAAGCAAAGAAAAACCCAGCAGGGATCACTTCAGGTAACTTTGCATAAGCTTTCATATTTGTCCTTCAGACTGCATTATTTGCTCTGTACTTTCCAGAACTTCATTGATGCTTTCTGAAAGCTGCAAATCAAGAAGAGATCAGATGTCCCTTTAGGACGTGAGCTTGAATTTTAGGCCTTGCTTGACCTGTTGCTGTTGATTTTTGTAGATAAGCACAATATGAGGGTCTAATCATACAGTACATGGCCTACCAACAAAGTATCCAGAGCCAGCCATTGCTTTGAGGTGAAATTCTCCTTTCCCCTCAGCTTCCATGATGTGACCAGTCACAAGGTTTCCTACCTGTATGACTGTTTTTCTGTAGAAAATACACAAATTAAGCTACATCACATAAATAGAAAAAAAATAAAGATCTGAGTGGGACAAGATTGAAGACTTGAAAGGATTCACCCCCATATTCCTTCCTTCTTTCCTCCCCTCCCTCTACAACTACTGTGTCTTTGTCCCTTTTGCAGCTAATATTTTAATTACTTCTGATATTTGTTGCACCTCCATTTTGAAGGCTTCTCGCACGTTAGAGAATCAATCCTTGTTATGTCTCTTAGGTTTTTGTCTGCAGTGCAGAAATTTTTCCTAGCTGAGCATACTTACTTGTTCTCAGAGTATTTTTTCCCTGTCTCCAAGAGACTCTGCCGTGCCCACCCACAGCAGGAACACACAACCTGGCAGCCCTTCTTCCTACCGCCCAGCCACACCTTCTTAAACAAAGCATACAGGAAACGACACATACACAATGGACCAAGAACAAACAGATTTAAAATTTCTACCATCTTTCACATAGTTCACACCCTCCTTTTACCTTAATTGCTGGATCTGGGTTTGTGCCAGTCTGGGGTGGATATTAAATAACATGAAATAAATAAGATGAAGTTGGAAGATGCCTTGTTACTTGTTTCCTATCCACATAGGGATTTAGGTGACAGATTTAGGTAAATTATAGTATGACTAGTTGGATTACTAGAGTACAGTTAATAGTTTATAAAGTTTCAGCCACTGCAGTTTTCTCTTATGATTTCCAAGTCTACACCAAGGAAAGTAGATCAATATTTACCCCTTTAAAAAAAAAGTTTAAAAGATATACTTTTGTCTGCTGAACCTTATCACTTCATTCCAACTGAAAAGTAAATAAAATTATACTCAAGAATACTTGACTGCTCTCCAAAATTTTTGAAGATAGTTTGTGAGGCTGGTTGTTTTGCTTCAGACTTTGCTTTGGAGGCTTTTAAGATCATATTTCAAAAGCTAAGAATATATAAATAAAAAATGGGCACTTTCCCAAATGCAAGAGATACCTACTTGCTTCTGATTAGAATAGATTTTTGGCACCTGCTAACACTTGTTACACTTGTTACCTACAGGTGATATCATGTTGTTGTGCTGACATTTTCAGGTCACTTAAATTGCCCCACAGAAAAAAATAAAAATATATTTTACATTTAAATCTTCCTTCTACAGGAAGCTAAATGTAATATATGATTAAAACTATTTGAAACATTTTCTGGAAGCAAACTTTGGTGACATACAGGATTTTATCAAAGCTGAAAAACCTACAGTCATACATCTGTTCCATCCAGGTTCCTAATAAGAAAAGTCTAGGTTTGAAACTCATCCAGAAAGAAAAGAAGTGATGCGTGGTCTTAGAGTATTTCTGCATATAAAGCAAATTCCAACCCACCAACAGGTTTATATAGGTAAGAAAAATATACAAGCAAACAAAAACTTTTTTATCACTATAGTATGACATTGAAAAAAATAAAATTAAACTTTGAAAGCTGTTCACAAACTAAATCATTAGTTATTGCAAAGCATTTTTGTATGGATGGGCTACTCTTTCTGTGTTGCAGATCAGTAACTGAAATTACACAAAGGAAAAAAATTACAGTTCAAAAATGTTTTTATTACATCAATATTTAGATTTCAATTATCTCTAAACATGTTTTTATATTTCCATAATAAAAAACCATTTTGCCGCCTTTAGTTTCAATTTGTGTGCCCTGGGACCTTCCATTAATATTCAGTTAATGTCTGAAATTAAATGGATAAATTCATGTGATATAAAGTTGAAAGGCTTCTTTCTTATTTTCAGTTTAGGTTAAGCACATTACCAGGTATTTTTTAATTATGCTGGAAGAAGTATCTTGTTCCAAAACTAGTGCCCTCATGGAAAGCAATGTTCTTATGGCTTGAGCTGAACAGAGTGGAATAATTTTACTGCTTTAACTTTCTTGGAAATACTGGAGATTCTGGAGATTAAGTATTGTTTCTGTTATATTCCCTTCCTTTCTCTGTGAACAAATAATTCAATTCTTTCTGCAGTTTGGCACATCTAAAGCATTTAAAACTGTATTCAACTTTCCCATCTTGTCTAGTTGTCTTGGAAACTGTCACAGGAAGGAACTGGAGCTGATTTTTTATATCTATTTTGCTTTTCACAATTCTCTAGTTTAGCTATCAAGTGCATTACTGAGCACTAGTAAAGTATTAAAATAAAATGCTTAGTGGCAGGCAAAATCTAAGGAACATTTACAAGCTGGAAATGAAAAAACCTGCAGTCCAAAGGAAGAAATAAAGAATGAAAAGAAAACTTGGATGCATTTCATTTTGAAACGACAACCTATTTTTTCAGTGGGTTTGAGTTTGTATGTCTGTTTTGTTATTTTAGTGCCGGTTTAATTAGTAATTCTAATTAGTTAAAATAAATGAGATTCTCATATATGCAACTAAGGAATCTTCAAAATCAAACTTTCATTAAGAGTACACTTCTGACAAGTTTGGTCAGTCTGGTATTTTTGTTTAGCATATGTGTTTTCTACTTTAAAAAGCAGAAATGTTCAATTTCCTAAACAAAGTTAATATATTTTTTATTTCCATGTTATATGTTTATGATTGCCAAGTGGGATAACAGAAATTGTAAAATTATGTACAATTTGACATTTTGCTATCCATTCTAGGGTCTCACTCTCTTCACTGTCACCACTAAGTCTGACAAGTTTACTAGCATAAAAGAATAGATAATTGCCCACATTAGATGTCTTTCATTTAATTGTGCTAAATGCTACACCTAATAGCAAATTGTGACTAACATCACCCAAACAAATGTTTCTGCAGAAGATATTGCAAGTTGAAACCGGGTTGGTGATGAAGCTGAATGGCACCAATAAAAGTGTTTTCAGTGTCTGCCCAGCCTGAACATTTTGGAAGAAGTGACTGATGTATATTATGGCTGCTCTGTGAAGAGACAGGGGAATGAATACGTCTTGAGCACTGTCAGTATTCCTGTCTGTAGAGGACTTCAAACTCTTATCACAGTGACATGACACTTACTTTAAGTGGTCACAGCTTCTGCCCTTTTTATAAATTTCACCATTGATTAATTTTGCATCTTTTAAATTTCAGTGTGAGTTTGGGACCCACTGTGTTCAGTGTGTCATCTCAGTCATACAAGCCATGTTTGTAATTTGTAATGAAATCTGACAGGTAACAAGCTAGTGAAGTTACCAATTAATATATGTGGTCTGAAAGATGACTGCAATATTTAATTTATGAATCAGAAAGCATGTTTTCATAAATATAATTATGTTTCACATGCATACATTCATGAATGAATGAATTACTAGCATATGAACATGTTCCATGTCTGGGTGTCTCTTCCTTTCTATGAAGGATAAAATTACCAATTCTAATATTGCCCAGATTCATGCAGAATATTTAAGCAAAGGTGCTCTAAGCACGTTTGCATTTACCCTTCTCAGGTGAGGAAGCATGCTTGCCTGGAATTCATAGATATTCTTTTGGAAAGGGAATATGATCAAATCCCTGAAGAATCCCCTTCCTGATATCTGGGGTATGAATAAACCAGTTCATGACACAGAAGAGCAAAGCATGGAAGAAATAGCTATGAGACCAGGTCCTTCAGCGGACTCAAGGTAGAATAAAGAACAAATAAGAGCTCAAAACCAGCAGTCTCATATTCTGAGAGAAAACACCCAGATACATAGAAATAGTGTGCTAGTGCCAAATGAGTCCAGTGGCCACAGAGGTTATTCTGTACCACCACAAGTCATTGCCAGGGGTGGGAGTGAGGGGCTCTCCCTTCAGAGGAGAAGGGAGTTCCTTCTGGTGGGGAGAAAACGTGGTGGGGAAGAGCCAGTTACATTTTCACAGACTTTCAGTGTATATAATTTCTTTGTCTTGTACCTCTTGTTATTAATATTGTAGCTATTACTGTTTGTTTTCTTATCTCATTGCTATTTCCAGTAAATTGTTCTTATCTCAACCTGTGATCTTTGCTTTTGTGCTTTCAATTGAAGGTGGAGAGGGAGCAAGCGGTGGCATGATTTTAGTGGGACTACTAAATTGGAGAATACCATTCCTAAACCATGACATACTTAATAAAATCCATCAGGATATTCTTGATAAAAGTCTTAACCTATGCTAAGTTGAAACTTATAAATGTAATAAACGTATGACACCAGCAACCATTTCCCTTTGTACTTTTTGATCAAGACAACCTAATATCAGATTTCTGTCTATTGTCCTTCAATATATTTGCATTGTGCTAACATGAGCAGGCTCATACAAGTTGTTGAAAGAGAGAAGAATTCACACTCCAGGAATGGAGCATAAGTGAGATGTGACCTGACAGTATGGGTAATTGGCTTTAAGAGAGTTGTGAGACTTTTCACATAAGAGCAGAGGATAAGAAAAGGGGAAAACTGTGCTCTTCTGTTGAAAAATAAGGAGATTTTAAGATCTGTCTATCCTATCTATTTTTCTATTGTGTATTTTTAAATTGACTCTTCATGAAAGAAAGACACTTGGTACTCTGACTCAATGCACAGTATTCTATCCACCAGCAGGTAATAGTTTTTCCATCTCACAGTTTTATTACACTCGTATTATTATAGTGATTTATTATTTCCATTTGTGTCACTTTTCTTGTAAGAAAAATAAATTGTAGGCTGACCAGTTCTGTGGCACAAAGAACTGTAGACAGGACAGGCAATCGGTGCTACTCAATTTTCCACGCTGGCTTTAGTCACTAATTTTTCTAACCATGTTACTTGTAATAAGTAGTAAAAATATTGATTAGACGTCAACCGAGGTAGTTCACAAACAGGCAGCGTTGGTTTGAAAACATAATAGAGAAAAGAAGTTGGAAAAGAAACATGGATATTCTAGTAGCATTCCTGAGAGTGTTAGTTGAAGACCTCATTAAAAAATCTAATAAAGACCTAATAAAAAAGAGGGTATTTTGAAGGCCAGTTCAAAACCCTGTATCTATCAGATGAGAGTCAATCACAGAATGGTTGAGATTGGAAGCAACCTCTGGAGGACGCCTGATCCAACCTTCCTGCTCAAGCAGTGCTACTTATAGCCAACTGCTTAGGCATTTGAATATCTCCGAGAAGGGAGATTCCACAACCACTCTGAGCAGCCTGCGCCAGTGCACCATCAATCTCACAGTAAAAATGTTTTGTGACGTTCAGACAGTACACCCTGTGTTTCAGTTTGTGCCCGTTGCCTCTGGTCCTGTTAGTGGGTCCCACTGAAAAGAGCCTGCCTTGGTCTCCTTTACACCCTCCCCTCAGGAATTTGTATATGTAGATGAGATCTCTCAAAGCCTTCTCTTCTCCAGGCTGAACAGTCCCAGATCTCTCAACCTTTCCACATAGGAAGTTTGCTCCACTTCCCTAATATTTTTAGTGGCCTTTCATGGGACTCTTTCTGGTATATCCATATCTCTTGTACTGGGGACCCCAGAACAGGACGCAGGTATGGCCTCATCAGTACTGAATAAAGAAGGATCACCTCCTCAGACTTGCTGACAATGCTTTGCCTGATTCAGCCTGGAATACCACTAGTCTTTTTTGCTGCAAGGGTACATTCTTGGCTCTATCATAACTCCCAAGTCCTTTTTTACTCCCAGGTCTTTCTTTCCAGTGGGGTGACCCCAGCATCTGCTGCTGCACAGTCTTTTTCCTCCCCAGGTGAAGGGCTTTGCACCTTGTTGAATATCATGAGGCTCCTTTCAGCCCATTTCTCCAGCTTATCAAGGTACATTTGAATGGTAGCAGTCTTCTGGTGTTAACAGCTACTCTGCTCAGTTTTGTGTCATTTGCACACTTGCTAACAGTACTCTCAGTCCCACCATCCAGATCATTAAAGAAGAACTGAGCAGGAGCAGATCCTGCATTGTTATTTGGTGTACACCACTAGCTACTGGCCTCTAGCTAGACTTTATACTACTCATCACCACCCTCTGGATGTGATCATTCAACCAGTTTTCAGTTCACCTCACTGTCTGTGCATCCAGCCCATACTCCATCAACCCCTCTATGAGTATCTTACGAAAGACAGTGTTGAAAACCTTACTGAAATCAAGGTAGATCATATCTTTTGCTCTCCCTTCATCTGTTAAGAGAGTCATTTTATTATAGGAAGTCATCATGTTGGTCAAACATGATACAAGAATATTTCTTAATATGTCCATCAAAACTGTCTTTTAATTTTTAGTGCTTAGTTCACATTTCAGAAGCTAAAAACATTAAAATAAGAACCAAAATGAATATACCACATAAGGTTTAAAGATACAGTTAAGCACCACCACTATATAAACCAAGAAAAATCTTTTTTTCATCTTAGTTACTGGAAATGAGATTCAAAATTTATTAGGGAAACATCATGACAGGAACCTGGTTCTGATACATAAACCAGAGTTTTCAGGTTTGTGAGTTCTTGCCAGTACGTTGGTAACCTCAAGTCATAGTATCTCAAGTATTTAAGTTACGGAATTTCTTTCCTCGGTTTCTTAATTCTCCCCAAATGATTCACTGATTGGCCCCCAGTGTTCAGCAAGAAACATATTCTTAAGCTTGGTTGATACTGCTTGATATGAATGTCCATTGCTGTTCTCTGTGCTTTCATGTCTACACTTAAAGTAAATCTTATTTTTTTCCCCTAGATATAATTTCAGGCTTGAGCAGTCCTTTGATCAATAGTACTGTCATCTGCAGCAGTATAAGTTCAAAGTATAAATTCAGTAATGGAGAAATGAAGTGCAGTTGTCCTGGTAAGATTGCAGACAATGAGATATAAATGGAGAAAGGGAGATCGGTGCAAAACAAAACAAAAATCTCAGTGCTGTACTCACTGTTTTTGTGCTACACTGTTGTTTACTTTTAGTTACTTATAAAGTATGGCAGGCCATCAGTCTAGTAATTAATTGTTGGATTTAACTTGTGATGGAGCAATACACATGAACATCTGATTTCAGTTACCTAAAAAATTCTACATATGAAGTAGTGCTTTGTTTACACTCATTCTATTTGGTGATGCATCTGTTGGGTTTTATCACGTAGCATGCACGTATTTTTGTAAAATGAGTCAGTCTTTGCAATTGCCCAAAATTCTGTCTTCTGTTCTTTCAGTTCCTTCTTGTGCACTGTGTTATCGTAACCATTGCTTTTTCAATGTACTCTTTGTTCCCTTCGTCATAATCAAATCAGGAAAGTAATGATCAAGGTGTCTTCTATTTAGGAGAGGTGCTTTCATTTCCTGAAGAATTTATAAAAGTAGTAGCTGTAGATATCAGACTACAGCACATATTATATATTTTTACATTTTTACATTTTAGGTAATTATACATTTTTTTTCCAGACATGTTCTGTTTGTCTTCATTACTCTACTTGACTTTGCAACTGTTTTATATAAGAGGAAGAAGAATGGGGAAAACAATCTTACTGAGAGCTTTCAAGAAAGCAGGAAATCAAGCCTGTGTCTCCCAGGCTGAAGATCCTAGCAACTTGTGACACTTTAACAGATGGACTCAATGATCTTAAAGGTCTTCCATTCTATGGTTCTATACTTATCATTCCCATTTATTAAAAAAAACCCATCCCCTTTATCATTCCCATTTATTAAAAAAAAAACCACCTCAAGATTTTGTCTTTATGGTGCCTTTTATGTTATCCGTTCCTAAATAATGTTATAACAAACACATAGTTAGTATTACTGTGTGTTGAGGTTCTTGTTAGATTGTCAAAGCAACCCTACTCCACTAATTTTAAAAGAGGTGAAGCATATGTGGTACAGCTCTTCCCTACACTGAGATACTCTCAGCCATTTTATCCAGTGAAAACAAAACATTCTCTGCTTGATTCTTCTTGCTATACACATGAATAAAAAAATCTTTCCAGACTAGACCACATTGCATTCTCTAAGACAGTGATGCAATGTTAGTCCTCTCTAGCATATTTCAGCTCACCTTGTAATTTAGAGAGTTCATTTAATATCCTTTAGACACTACTGAAACCTTTCATTACATGTCTGAGGAGCTGAGGTCAGCAGTATTCTCTGAAGTTGCACAGCAGCATTGCTATTTATGGTGATCAATAAAGTCAACACCAGTAAAAATGTTTTGCATCATATTGTCAACTCCTAATTTAATATTTTTTTTCCATTTGAGAAGTTTTTAAATTGGCCACAGCTTATTGCAGACATCTGTTTCTGTTTACCTGCAAATAATGAAAACCTTCTCTAGCTACATCCAGTAAAGGGACTTTATAGTGTACTAGGTATTTTTTATTTTGACCAATGAATTAGCTTAAAATTGCTTTCTTTACCTGAATCATGTGTTTCAGGTATTCCCACCAAGTATTTTTAGTGATAATTCCCCTTAAAGAAATTCTGAAAGAAAAATCAAAACTAGATCAGTAGCAACTGCACATTAGGATAAGATCAGGTCCAAATGCTGTTGAAAAGTTCAGTGTGATAAGGTCTGCAGTCAACAAAATGGAAAAGTATCTACTAGCAAGACAAATCCTACATATGAGGAGGGGATATAAAGAAAAAAAAAATTACAAATCTAAGACGGAAACAATCAGTGGCAGCTATTAGATTGAAAATAAAGTTTAGGGTGTTTTTTCATCATTTAATTTCTTTCAAACAGAACTGAAATTGGGTTGTTTGTTTTTTCTTACATAAAATAAGACTTTTCATTTCTTATCTTTTGGAACTATTATGGCTGCCTTTCTCTTAAGTTTATGTTGGTCAGAGCTGGACTTCACAGACTTCCATGGACTCAGATTTGTTATGAAGTTTTGGCTGAAATGTTCTATCTGTCTGCATACATGTTCTTAAGGCATAAAAAAAGAGAAAGTTCAACCAAATTGTGTTCTCCTTTGTTTGCCACAGGCTAAAGGCTCAGTTGACATGTGATAATTTGTATATTATTCCAACTGAATTAAAAACAAAATCTCTCTTGATGGGTCTGAAAACTCTTGTAGGTACTCTTAGATACTTAGACTCCATTTAAAGAATTTGCTTGGAATACCAGCTGAGCTCTTTTGTACTTACACTCTAAGCACTCAAAGCTGAAGAAAAAGTGTGAGTTTTCAAATTTTCATACAGTAAGTGGAAAATCAAGTGGTTTAGAGTAAATTTTGAAGAAATAACAACACAAACCATGATAATGGTTTGATAAGACAGGTTAGCACATTTCAGCTGGGATCACTAAATCACTAAAAATGCCTTCAATCCAGCACCGTGTACAAGAGTGGTAGAGGTATTTGAGATATCTCTGTTCTCAGATACCTCAGGCTGAAAATTTGTGTTTCAGAGCATAGTCCTTTATTACTCTCTTTGAAAACTGACACTGACCATTCATTCTTTATTTCAAGGCACCTCAGCACACTGTTTCAAGGCATGGTGTGCCGAGGTAGTGGGAGATAAAGATTTAGCAGGTATTTGTCTTATGAATGTTTGTGGCAGAAAGAAAATAATGTTACACAGGAAGATCACAGACTTCCAAGGAGAATTTCCCCAGCAGGAAAAAACATACAGCCTGATGGTTAAACTTGGAAAAGGGAGATATTTAAAATACCTCAGCCCAAGGAAGATGTTGAATTTGGATAATTTGAATTTGGTACTGGTGGATACCTTCAGCACCAGTCTTTATCCTCCAGTCCTCTACAGGTACTACAATGTTATTACATATAATATGATATCCTCTGGCTAATGCGGATAATCTAACTAGGCCATTTTTTTCCCTTATGCAGTCTAAAACCATACTGAATAAGGCATAACAGAATCTGTGAGTAGGTAAGATGCAAGCAGCTTGAGGCCAGTAATTGGACACTCAGATGTGGATCACAAAGCTCCTTTTGATTTGCATAGTTCTCTGTTCTAGTTTCCACCAAACAGTGACCTATTTAAATAAGGAGAAAAGAACATTAGGTCAATAGCGTATTTAATATGCTAATCATAAAAGATACTACAAAGGCCTTTCATTAATATATGTCACCACCCAGCGCTACCTACCTCATGACTAGTTTACAAGCATCTTGTTCAAGAAACAAGCAACTCTTCCTGGTTTAAATGTCAGTCAAGCAATGTTAGCATATGCTCTTCTTTCATACGTAGATAATTCTGCCAACACTATCATGGACACTAGAAACCATTATTTTGGAGAAAATTCCCCTTTGGTTCTCAATTCAAATATCTTCCACAACATATCAGCCTATTCCACTTTCTGGTATTAGTTTGACTGCATGCATAGCAATCATACAGAACTGTACCAGTTTTTCTGCATGACTAATGATCTCAAGCGAGCAGAGAGAGAGAGAGACAGCCACACCAACAACACGCCCACCATCTTTTTGCATAATATGTACTTTAAACTCACCAATCTGTTCACGTACAGGGATTTTTCTTAAGTCATTGTAACCAAGAATTTTAAAGAGATAACATGGAAGGAAAATGACTGGCAGTAAAAAAGGAAAAAGAAACAAACAAGCTGGACAAAATTCCATTAAGCAAATGTACTGAGTCCAAATTACTTCTGTTCAGAGCTATTCAAACATTAATTCTAAAAAGGTGGAGCCACTTTTCATGTTCACACAGTTGTGCAGTTGCTGACTGTACCAATTTTAAGAGCCATCAACTTACGTACCATAAAACAATGTATTCTGTTCCATCTAGTTTAGGATAAACTGGAATTTTCACATGTAATTCTAATAATATGTTACATAATACATAATATCTCATATGTTGTGTAGATTATATAAATATATATGTGTAATATATTTAGATATATAATTTTTTTTTTTTTTGATAAACTGAATAAGCACTCAGCCTTCCTGAAGCTCATCAGAACACATTCGCTGTTATTAAGCACCAACACAATATAGAAATTGCATTCACCGGTTGCAGACATCCATCTTTGGAGGAGGAGTTTGCTATGACTTGAAGAGACTTGTATGACAGAGGAATTGCTCTGTACAACATGACAAGGGACTGGCCATGCTCTGATTCCGGCTACTCATGGCCACTAAAGTTACAGCATGTGGCTCTGCAAAGAGAAGCCATAAGGTCACAAAAGTTTTCTGGGAATCTTACAACTTCTTTGAACTTTCTTCTTTAGCTCCAACTACTTTTATTTCATCATTAAAGGAGAGGATCAGAGGGAACCTGTTCAGTGGTATAATTAAATGTATATGGAGTTAATCCATGTTTAATTTGAGCAACATTTACTCTTCATCTCATTGTTTTTCCGGGAACACCAGAAAGATAACTTTACCCAGCTACCACACTGCCATTGTGCTTCTTGCTTCATGTTTAGCAAATTCAACCACACATAAATTTTTAATTTATCTCAAGCTAAGGAGTTTTAAACTTCATTAGAAGTATTTCTTTATTTCAGCCAGCCTGCACTGCAGTATATACCTGGGAAGTTGGTGAGGACAGCGTGGAAAAAAATATATATATACATTGCAGTGATTGAACATTTACCATAGTTGTCTATCTGTGGTCTGATTTTTAGACAGGAGGAAGCAAGCTGTGCCCAGAGTGCTAGGGGGTCATTATAACCCAAGGCCAAGGCCGATCCATTTGTGGGAGAACATAAAACTGTGTTTCAGCCAGGTGAGGTCAGCTTTCACTTACCGCCTGGTCTGTGCTGGGCACAACTGAGGTTACCCCTCTGGATGTGCAGATTGCATGTGATTGGAAAACTGTTAAGAGACATATTGTTTGAAAGTCAGAACAGGAAACTTACTGAGAGGGGTGACTGAGGTCTTGCTATTTAAGTGCCTATTCCCTTCTGAGCTTTTGTGATGAACAGAGATAACCATCTGTGCTCAATTGCTAGTTATGGTTTTGTAACATCAGCATCTGCTGATAAAGAAAACAAGGGATTGTGTATCTGCAATAGCTGAAGCCTCATTTACCACATCAGAATTCACTTTCTAATTGTTCAGTTTTATTTTAGTCAGAGTACAGATGTTGTCACTCCTTCTGCTATCGGAAATTATCTAGACTAAGAAATCCTTAGAATGGTGTAATTGTTAGATTTTTGTGCTTGGATATTTTTTTCCCAATATATCCTGGATATATATAAACAAAAGTATAAATTTTGTCCTTCATGTTTCAAATAAATTAAAAGAAAAAATGTTTTCTAAAAAGTTGTTATTCTGTGTAACCACACCCTCTCAGTCTAAAATGATAATTTTAGACAAGGGAGAGATGAAAGTGAAATCTCCTGGAAGATCACAGAACATATGGTTTTTTTGTGCCAGCTGTAAAATATTAGTTCAGAATGTCTGCCTGTATGCTACTGAGAATTCTTGACAAATTTTAATATTGTAGCACATGATGTATTAAATCATAAAAAATCCGTTTCACTCAAGAATGGCTCGTAACCACACACCTGCACTAAACACAGTGTGCACCACTTTGATATAATGTAACTATTGGATACAAAGTGGTGTATTTCAGACTAAAAATCCCTGTTAGGTTTGCCATGAACACAGTGGACAACTCAACAGAGTATGGTAGAACATATTCTCAGTGCCTGAAGTATCTTTTATTTAGGGAACTTCATTGCCACTGAAACTGCAACAACAGAGCGCTTGCATGACTGAGGAGAGTCAGCCTGGGTCTTCTGGGCTTGGTAGTTGGGGTTCATATCCAGTCATGTCACACCAGAGATGGTTACATGGAGAGTGGTTCAGTTGTCTCTGTATTGTGCTTCCAGGAGCCACAGTAACTGAAACACTATGTGAAAAGGTCTGAACTGGCTTGTATAGACTTGTTAGGTAGAGATCCATATGGCAGGTGATGAGCATCTGTATTTCTTCAGAGCCCAAGCAGTCATCAAAATGTTGTACTCACACTTGTGCAATGCTGTCTGTAAGCACCTGTACGCCTGTGCGCAGTCTACACAGCACAGAGAGTCTGAAACTGAATAAACCATCATTGGGTTACTGATTTATTTAAAGAGCTTTCTAAAAGGAAATAGGAATACATTTTACATTTCACATCAATCATAATCTCTACAGTGAAGTCACTTCCCATCATTTTTCTTTGACAAAACAAACACAAACTAAAGAATAAATTGAATAACTTCATAAATTGAATAGCATCAGTAAAAAGACAAGATACTAGTCATTAACTATACAATGAATTAAATACTTTGGAGATTTTGGAGGGGTTAATTTTCTCGATGCTAGAAGATGAGGTAAAATAGACATGGTGAAACAATGAAGAGAAAGATAAATGTAAGAAGAATATCTTTGCAAAGGCATCAGCAAAGGAAGCAACTGAAGTAGCAACCTAAAATATTATTTCATTAGAGGATTAGTGTAAACAAGAAAAATACTGGATAATTTAGAGAATAACAAGAAAATCCATTTTTTATATTATGGCAGGGGTAGAGCCCCATGACACTCACTGATGAAAATGAGTATTTAAAAAATAGTTTGGTCAGTGTTAGAAATGAAAAGGTATTGAGATTTCTGTCTCAAAACAAGAGTTTAAAGGGAAGACTTCAAGTAAAAGAGATGAATATATTAGGTAATTTTAGCAGACTTTTCACCTCCGGATCTCTGTTTCAAATTACAAGCAAAAAAATCATTACAATCTGAAGCTTGAAATAAATTTGCTTTTCTTAGTCCACTTGTTCCAAGTGAACATTTTTTCACATCACACTTATTATTTTGAACAGAGAGGATCAAACTGACTTTGTTCCTGGATTAGTTTTTTACCCAGGAAATTTTTCCTCTAGGACAGGATGTACGTTACCTCTATGAATAGAACTCTTCACTTTTGAGCTATCATTAAATATGATCTTACAAAAAAAAATTGAAAAGACTGGAGGGTTGCAATGAAAGTCCAAAAGGAATAGGACTCAATGCAGTTCAGTTTAACACAAAGTAAAGACTTATAGACAGGAATAAAATTGTTTTCAGGAGGATCTGTACAAACAGTAGGATAGCTGAAAATAAGGACAAAGAAGAGCATAGACACCTTGAGGAAATTTTCTGCTTTCAGAAAAAGGAAATTTCCATGCAATGATACACAGAATTGCAGTAGTTTGGAACATTATAATAGTTTCCATCTCTTCTGTATCCTCAGTTTGGTCTTAGCTGGAGGTCAGTAACATTTTAACTTGATGCAACTCTTCCTTCTGCTCCAATATAAGGTCTGATTATAAGTGTGCTGAAAAATAACCTAAACCAAGGTGTGGCATTGCTGCTTGCATACGCATAGGCTGTCAAAAAAATTTGTTCAACTGAAATATTTCACTCACTAAAGAAACAGGTGAAAACTCTGTGTCACCATTAACTTCTTTTTTGACAGTATATTTTATATTTTAACTCCACATTTTCTTGCAAAAGTTTCATGTAGCATGTCCAAAGAAGGGCAACGATGCTGGTGAACTGTCTGGAGCACAAATCTTATGAGGAGCAGCTGAAGGAGCTGGAGTTGTTTAGCCTGGAGAAAAGGAGGCTCAGGGGAGACATTATTGCTTTCTACAACTCTCTGAAAGGAGGCTGCAGCTGAGAGGCATTGATCTATTCTCCCAGGTAACCAGTGACAGGACAAGAGGAAATGGGCTCAAGGTGTGTGGGGGAAAGTTTAGATTGGATATTAGGAAACATTTTTACACTGAAACAGTGGTCAGGCATTGAAATAGGCTGCCCTGGGAAGCAGTGGAATCATTATCCCTGTACGTGTTCAAAAGGCATATGGATGTGGCACTCAGGAAAATGGTTTAGCAGTGAACACGGTGGTGCTGGGTAACGATTGGACACCTCAGTGATCCTAGAGGTCTTTTTCAAGCTTCATGATTCTATGATTCTGTGTTTTAACTTCATATATCATTTTAATGCCTAGAAAGGTTTGATGTTCTAAAAAGATGCCTGCATAGTCAGAAACAGAAGTTGCATATCCCATTTTAATGTAAGGTAACAGTTAAAGAAATAAATTTAAATTTGAGTAAGAAGGGAGTTAAGCTATAAAACCCAAAATAATTTAAATTAATGTGAAAGGATATTCCTGGGACACAAACAGGAATTTGAATAGGAGTAAATCAAACAAAATCAAAAGAGCATCAGAGAATTCACAATGAAACTTGAAGGGCATTGAAGAATAATAGTTCTGACTGCCATATACATGCCCCAAATATACAGAATTTTTAAAATACAATTCAAGAATCTTTAGATAGAGTTATTTACAAGACAATAGGTCTTTCCCCCACACACAATGATTTTCGTGATAAATCACCCCTAGCTCGTATATCTTCAATAAATATTCTCATAGTACATATGTTTGCTGACTTAGATCAAATGATCCTTTTATCTCTTGTGCTAAATAAATGCTTTCATGTCCCTTAAACTAGGTTTCTGGTGAAAGCATGCTACTCTGCATTTCAGCATATATGTATTCTTAAACCAGCGCTGGGGCTACCATTTGTCAGGTCTAAATCTCTGCACCAAGGAGCAGCTGCAGTGCTGTGTTCTGAGAATGTGACCTTGCACTGTCTCCTCAGTATGCCTCCTCTCTGAAATGCAAATGCAACTGTAGCTCCACTGAGGCGTAGTGACATTGTAATGAACACAGCTGAGAACAGTCCTGCACAGAACATACCAAGGCAAGGTCAAATCTTTTGCTTTCATTTGCAAGGCAACTGAAAGACAACTGAACAGTTTGACTGATTTTCTGTACAGAAGAAACCATACGAAGAACTGAATGCCAGAATTCTGTCTGACAAGAACTTCAGCTACAACCCAAGAATAATTAGTGTCTATCCCCAACATCTGCAGGAATTCAAGCTACTTACAAGAATGTGCTGTCTTCTTTAAAGCAGGGAATAGCAGCATAAGAAACGTACCCAGCTGCAGAAACAGCACAAGCTCAGTCTTTTATCCAAGGGATCCCAGTGCCACAGCTACTCAGCTTAGCCACATTTAAGGGGCTTGCAAACACCGTCCACAAATACACATAATCATAGAAATGCATGTTGAGAAAATGGAGAATAGATTCTCAATATAGAGAAAAGATTCAAATGGGTAGTGAGAAGGCCTCAAACTCAAAGAAACAAATTTTATAAGAATTGTGGTTTCAACACATCCTGAGATTAAGATCTCCTGTCTCTGATGAGGGCAAGGGTGGAAGTATTAAAACACAACACATGAAGAAAAACTCTACAGAAATTAGCTTGGGATTGTGGCCCAAGTTTTAAAATTAGGAGCTTAGTGAGAATACAGAAATGCTAATATTCACCTCTGCTTCTCATTATGTAGAATTACCCATTTCTAATAACCAACTCCATAAAACAGTCTGGAAATAAGAGATTCTGAGATATAAGGGGCCTGTGGGATTTTAAAGTTCGAGCATGGGCTGTTGAATTTGTGTCAGCATATGAACATGCAGACTTGGCTGAAAATTTGTAATGTTGCAAAATATGTTTTCTGAGGATACTTTAGACATCTGAGAAGTGACAGAGGAGAGAATGCAGGGCCCTTCTGTGTTATTTACCATAACCTAAAGTCTAAATCTGACCTCAGTTTGGGCTTATGAGCTATTTAATATAGTCCAGCAACCTTGGAAATGTTGAGAAATACTTTCCTTCATAGCATTCTGAAAAGTTCCTGCTTATTCTCTTGCCTTCCCCCAGCCTCCTTTTTAAATACATTTAGAGAATTTACTGATTTGGTTTTGTTCCAAGAAATAGCAATCTGAGTATTGACCAAAAAAAGGCCTATAATTTATTATGAATCATAGTTATTATAACTGTCTTTTTCCATTTAGTCATTTGCTAATTAATTTTAATTCACTTTATTAATGAAATTGTAAGGAAATATTTCTCTAATAGTTTTTATAATCTTTACTGTTCAAAAACTTAGGATGTGATTCTGCAAAATCGCTCATTTATATCATCAATTATTTTTCTTATTCTGATATTTGTGGTTTTAATGTTTTGAATAGAAAACTGCTTAAGAAAAACACTAGCATAAACTTTTCCATCTAAATTAAACTTTCAGGCTTAACTAAAACTCATATGTCAATATCTACTCATGAGTGTTAAGGCTAATATCTGTATGCAAACGTGGATTTCTTACAGCTTTTTATGAATACAAGTGCATAGTTTTACCAAAAGTAACCAAAATGTTACTGGGGGAACTCTGAATTAAGCTTCTTTTAATTATTACTACCACTAGGGCAGAAAAGACAGATTTTGGATTAGCGATGTTTCAGTAAGAATTTACAGATTCTAAATGTATGACTGGATAAGGCTGAAAAAATATTTTTCCCTGGATAAAAAGGTAGAAAGTAATAATTCCTGCTTCACTGTATTTTTCTTTGCAATTTTTTTTAATGAGAAGCCAAAGCATTACAAAAGGTGTTTTGATAAAGTTCTACATTTTTTTGCAAAGTTTTGCATCAGTAGTAGTACAAATATGTCTAAGGTGAAGGAATATGTGTAGTTACTATATTACTAGGGCACTATCTTACTACTGTAGCTAGTAAAAGATGCATGTTCTAGACATTGATGAGAAAGTTTTAGTCTGGAGATGATGACATGGTTTAACTCAAAGAAAAACAGCTTCAAATACATTTCAGCACAGGCAGATCTGAAAATTAAGCATGTGCTTACAAGATGTCTTAAGCAGGGCCTGAGCTTTGTATATGGTGCTTGCCCTAGTCTTCATCTTTTTAATTTCCTCAGAAATATGACATGCCCACAAAAAATATTTTTGTAGAGCATTGATACATATCATCAACAACCACAAAGCAAAATATACTTTCAAATGAAAATGATGAAAGCAAAATTGTACTCTTCTATATGATTTGCCTTGGGACGTGCTTATAGGATTCTGGAATCCAGACTTCTATCACACTACTTTTTGGCAAAGCTGAGGAACAACATGACTATTAAGAATATTATTTTCAAGTATGATTTTTTTACCCTTGTTCTTTTCAGTAACAGATAGAGGCCCAGATGAAGACCTGTGTTTATGCCCATAGGTGTGTGGACACTATGATAATGTGCACACATATGATAATATGATAACAGCGTCTAATAGTTTGACAGACATATAAAGGATCAAGATAATAAATATCCGGATCCTGAGGTATGCACAGGGAAAGCACACTGACATAAGAGGATTGTTAAAGAACTTGGGGCTTTAAGTTTCTTACAGTGCCAAAAGGATAAGATAGGGCCTTTGCAGATGAAAAAGCTCCCAGGTCCCTTTCCAGCGTTTGCCACTCCTAAATACCATGGCTCTGCAAATAGCTGGAGTTAGGTGTATATATAGGTAATATGAATATGAGGGCCTTCGGGTAAGGCACCTAAGGAAATGTTGCTCTATTAAGCTCTAACAGCTAGTGCGTTCCTCTCATTTTATTTGCAACATATTTCCTAGCAATTAGCAATGTTTCGAGAAAAAAAACAACCAAACCCCAACTAAGTACAGCTATTCTGGTTTTATATTTTGATGGGAAAATAATACATAAAGCAGATTGGTGTCAATACTCTTAATGTGGATATTCACCATAATTCAGTAATGTAATCTGGTAATCTAAATATTGAATCTTGCCTTTTGTTTGGTCTCAAATCCATATTTGAAGTAATCAGATACCTAGCCAGTGTACTTCTCTAATATAGTGTGTAAACGAATGAATCCCAAACTCGTTCTGCCTGCAATGAGATAATTTATGGTAAATGTCAACTGCAACTTCAGGGTGAAATAAGATTTTGATAGCAAGCAGTATATTCTACTTTATTTGCCTCAAGACACTGATTTTATATCAATCTTTCTTTACATTAATCTTTCTTGTCTACATAATTTGCCAGCACATTGGACACCTTCTTGTCTTCAGTGTAGCAAACAGCCGTATAGACAACCCTCCCTCCCTCCAAAAAGAAAAAAATCATTTCTTTACTGGTTTCTCTGGTTTAAAGGGAAGAAATGGATGACAGAGGTGGAACAGAATTGCGACTTCTTCCTCAAAATTCTACTGCAGTCATTCTATTTACTAACCTAAACCTGAAAAATCTATGTGGAGACTGAAAATATATTTGCATCTGCTGGCAATCTTTGTTAAATAGTTGTTCTACTTTTTCTTTCTACAACCAGAGAGCAAGCTATAATCATTGTGCAACGTCTATGATCATTGTGCAACAAATTTAATTTTTTTTTTTTTTTTTTGCAACCTGGAACACCAAATAATTAAATATTTGTATCAGAGTTATAATTAAAGGTGAGAGATGGAGCTATGCCCACCACAGATAGCTGAAGAGATTGTATAAATTAAGCAATATGGACTTCTGGATGGGGATTTCACTCCTAGACTAAGTATTGTAAGTATTTGGAAAAGAACCAAGAAAGATGTTTAGTCTGTGTCTGCTTTGAATGCAAGGTTTAGTCCAACAGGAATGCTTTGAAACAGTTTTGTGATTGGATGAGATGGAAAAGAGAACACATAATTAGTGGAACAAACATATAATTTATGGAAGAGAGAGGGAACCTATGAGGAAGCACCATGTACAAATTAGATATCCAGCAGCAAAAGGGCTCAGGGAGTGATGAAGTTTTGCCAGATATGGTAGCAGGTAAAGTTAATTATTTTTAAATAGTCAGCAAATCTATATGCTAAAAAAATAATGAGTAATCTGCACACCTGAGGTTTTAGTTTAGCAGTCCTCAGTAACATACTTAATCTATGTTAATCTCATTTGCTTAGTCAAATGCCTCAGGCTTTCACTTAATCCAAAATTCCAGTTAATCTAAAAGACCACAAAGATAGCATCAGGGTGGGAAAAGCTTGGCAGGGATCTAGTTTAACATGATATGAGCTGCATACATTAATGAGTCAGCGGCAAACTTACCAGCTAGATAAAACATGTAATACTGACAGGTCGACAAATGGAAAATGAGTCGTGGATCTCCTCATTAGTGCATTATCACAAATTACTGATTTAGCTCAGAAAATGGCCAAATCATTTTGCAAATCAGAGGAATAGAGTAGCTTCCTTGAAATTTTTATAGACTAAGAAAGATGTGTTAGAAAACACCCTCATCACACACACCCAATCACTGCACGCCATTCAACAGTTTTTAATGCAGATATAGGGTATATTGTAATTAATGGAAGGAAAAAAAAGATAGTAAAATATTTAGAACAGTTGCATAGAGAAAGGCTGAAGGAAGATGGAGGAAGTAGACTGTGCTCTGCATAGGAGTCATGGTGAAAGTATCTGAAAATGAGTGCGATAGAAGAGGAATAGAGGAGAAATTAATTTCGCAGTACAATCTCAACATGATAGTAAAAAGACTACATACTACTGTAGCAAATATATAAAATCTACATAATAAAAACATATGAAGTAAAAACTTCAGTATTAACTATCAGTATAAATATATATCAGTAAAACTTCAGTATATAACTATCATCTTTCTCATAACCCACCCCTTGAAATTGTTCTACGTGGTTTGGATTGATAGGTTTGGACCAGAAACACCTAATGGAGAGAAACCTGTGAGTGTCATCTTTCCCTCTTTCCCCCTTACTCCTCCTGCCTGCACATCTTAGATGATGTGGACGTACATTTTCCACTGCAAAACAACATGTCTAGGCTAGAAGAACTCCTTTGTAGATGATGTCAAAGTAGGATTTCTAGTAAAACTACTTTGGGGAAATTGTCCCATCTGTAACCTGGAAGTCTATCTAAATCTTCAAGAAGAGATGGGATTTTACCTATAGCTTTACAACAATTGGCACTTAAGATTCAGCAGAAGCTGTTTGGCAAGTACAGATAAAGAGGTAAAAGACAGACAGAGTAATCTTTTCTTGGTCTTTGTAACCACTTTGAAGAGGTAATTAAGGACGTTACTGTGCTTATAGTGCTTTTGTAAAGGAGATGACTGAGAGTACTTTATTCTACTGTTCCTCCTGTCTTGGTGAGAAGAAGTGACTTGGTCTAGCATGTAAATATAAATGCTTTGATCTGGAAACACACAGAAGTGGAGTTGGGGGATTTATTTGTTTTTAACCAATGTAATGCCAGACAAATAGCATTCCTTCAAATTGCAGCTGTTCTGGACAACAGGAAGACATTTTGGGTTCAGCATTTACAGCCCTGCTTTTACATGTAATCTGTTTCCTGCAGGAATAATGGCAAGGGTTTTCTAGGCCCAGTTTTCCTTGGCAGTGATGGCTGCAGCAAGAGTGCACCATCACTGTGACTACTGGCCTTGGCTGGGAGGAAGTCAAGAAGTGACATAGTTGTTGCTGTGTGGGAGCGTTGCTTGGCTGGAGCTGAGCTTTCAGGGAATAAAGCTTGGAGACCTGCCAGTTAAAGAGCCTTTTCTTCATGCTGACTGCAGATAGCATTGGCAGGGAGAAGCAGGGCAAGACATCTGCCAGAGCAGGGGGTGCCAAAGGGTGCTGACTCACACAGCCTTATCCTTAAAGTATAGCCCTTGTCCTGCCCTGAAAATCTGTCCTTTGGTGTGAAGGAGTCATCATGGCAAGACCCTCACCAGAGCTCCCGTTGTGTGACAGACACCAAGATTCGCTGGAAGCTGTGGCCAGGAAGAAGCATGGAAGAATGGTCTGTCAAATATTTTATCAATCTCAGCTTCAGAAAACCATGTTGAAACAAGTGTCATAATTTTCATCTTTTCCTGCCAGGATTCCCATGTTAGAATATAAGCACATATTTACATGATATTAACAGATATATACTTAATATTAACAGAATATCTAGATCATGGTATTCTGGCAGAAACACTAATTTATCTAAATGTTGTGTCAACACACTGGGTAAATTGACTGGTTTGTACAGATGGCCTTTATTTCAAACTCAGATTTCCTCAGGTCCCATTTTACCTGGTAGTGGCATTCTGCTCACCAAAGTCCTGACCCAGTGGTGTGAAACTCTTTGAGCAGCAAAACACTGTTTTCTCTCCTAGTGTAGCCTGTTTGGAAATATGGGATCTTCTGCTCCTGGGGTCATCCACCTGTATTTACAACTTCTTTCTCTTCATGATAGGTAGGAATGATAAAACTCAGAGGAATTTTTGAGGTACTTCAGAAAATGTGAGACTGGGGACTGTGTAGCAGTTCCAGTGAAGGGTGAGGTTATTCTGGGGCTTGGTTGGGTGGGAGAGGAGGGATGACTTCCTTGAGAAAGGTAGGAAGAGAAACACCTATCACAGTATTCATCCACATCACCTCCAAGACCACTGCACAGATTAAAATTTTTTAATCGTTGCAGTATGGGGAATAAAACTCATTTTCATACCCCAGATGATTGAATATTACTCCTGACAAGATTCCAGACACTGGTCATTTCCACACCTTTGTGGACCTAGTCTGTGTTCCTTTATTTCATCTAGCTAGACGAGCTACATAGCATTGGATAAAGTTAAGCAATTAGTTTTGAAAAACATTTTTCAGATTATGTGTTTCACTTCATCAACCGCAATATAATAATCCATTATTTTTTCTCTTGTATATAATGCCACAGAAATGCTCTCTTGCCTAGATAAATGGTTGCATTTGCATAACTGCAGTTTGAAAATGGGGCCTCTTGAGAGTTTTAGAAGAAGAATATGATGCAAAAATAGATATCACCACATTTTTCAGTATTTTGGATGTTAATTTCAGATACATTAATTTCTTATAATAATTGGTACTTAGTTAAAGTCCTTTTTTAATATTCTTTACTTACAATTCATCATGCATATAAACAGTACCAGGAAGTTCTGTCATATCTTCTAAGAAAAGTTTGTTATCTGAAATGCTTCAGTGATCTTCTGCATTTTGTAAATTAAATTCAAATTCAAAATTATTTTTATCACGTCCCAGAGTCACAATTTAACTCCTATTAAACTAATTGACTAAGCCTGAAAATCAGGCTTTTAGATAAAAGTCAGCTTTATTTTCACTGAAACTAACAAAAATATTTAAGAATTGCATAAGACTATTATATCATCTTTGTTTTAGGAATAATGTACTCATAATGAAAAGTCTTCTGTTCAATTACAAAAGAAAATGGAAATTAGTTATTCAAGAAATATAAAAGGTTTCAAAAATTTTTAAAGATATATTGCTTTCTGCTGGATTTTTTTGCCAATGCGTGGTTGCTTGTGCAATTCTAATTGCAAGTGTAGAATGTAATATTTCTTAGAGGAAACCCTAACCTTAACTAGGAAATGGTCAGAAGACTGCTTTTTAAAACAATCCATTTTATTATTATTACATACAGAGATCAATAAAACTTTAGATCAGATTGCTTTTAACTTCACCCAGGCTACTTCAGTCACCCAGAAGGTAAAAGGCTCAGCAAGAGAGCACAAGCTCAGCCCATGGAACTTTCCCTACCTTGAACACAGCATTTTTTCTAGTTAAAATTTTCCACAAAGCAAAATCTCTATCTACTATGTCCATAGGCTAGAAATAAACAAGGTACAAAGTTCTAGCAAAAACTGCAAACATGGAATGATGCCACCATTATTTTTGTGACTTTCTATGTGGCATACTGACATCAGGTAACATTCTTTGTATCAAGTTACTTTTCATTTCTGAAAGCATTTTTTGAAACACATGTATTTACACTTATATATTACATTCACGTCTTATGACATGGAAGAAGAAAGGATTCATAATGAGAGTTAGAATGATGGTTACTTAGAAACACGACTAACTCTATTTTCATGTGAGGCCTTGTGATTTTCTTTGTGTGATGGTAGAAAATTATTTCAGTCAGCTGAAAGTTTCCATTCTCTTCTCTTCCTTGAAGAAGGAAACCATAGTAGTTTTCAGGATGCACACTTACTACTGCATTTATCTTGTGCAGGATATAGGAGTCTTAGGTTATCTAGTCACTTCCATTTGCAATATTACAGCATTGTATTAGTCCCTTAGGACAGACATACAAGTCCACTGTGATGTGCAAGGCTTCCTGGACTTGACACTTAGTTTTTGGGGAGAATATCTCAAAAATTTTAATGCCTCACTAAACAAAGCATTCATAAGCTGGTGCACAAAGACACTGAGTGGCAGCAGGTCTGTTCTTCCCAGACTAGTAAATGGATTTGGATCATTGCTGCGTATATCTCAGGCGCTCCCAGCTTTAAATACGTAGATAAAAAGCTTGCATCCTCTAGGAAATAGTTCTTTGAGTCTGATTTGTATATGGAATTAGTGTGTTAATTGACTAAAGGTTAATTTCCATGAAAACTAAGAGCTAGAGGAACACTGACACGCAGAAAACACAGAAATGTCACTTTAAACTGGAGATTTATTCAGCAATGCCAAATGGAATTTACCAGTAGAAGATAGAAATAACTACCTTTGAAATAAAAGTCAGCTCAGGGAGAAGAGGTTCTCCAGCCTGAAGAAGGGTCACCAGCAGCACAACTACCAGTGATCCTCTGTTTGTCCACATAATTCTATGTTAATTTCAGTTTTTAATTTTTGCAAAAGCTCCGCATGAAAGACCTATTTTGAAAATTTGCAAAATTTGCTATAGAGGATTGCATAAAACCAGTCTGACAAAAAGAATCTTTTTGTAACTGTTAAGCAAGAAAATAGCATAATTATAAATGCAGTTTTGAGACATAACCGATCTCCCTCATGCCTCAGCAGAGGAAACTAAAGCATGATCTTTAAGCATCTGGCAGACTCCAGTTGCATTAACAATCATAAGACAGTGCTGATGTGCTTTACACATGTGAAAGAAATCTAAATACTTTGAAGCAAAGTGAGGTGTATAAGCATTACTTAACATGCCCTAGACAGCTAAATATGGTCATTTCACAATGACTGGTGTCAAGAAACTGCTAACTGCAATCCTAGTCCATATAATCAGAAAATGCTGGAATAAAATCAGACACTGGGGAGAGGAGAGTGATTTTCTGTGTCTATGATTACCTTAGAAGGTGATTTAATTTAAAAAATGGCAGAATTTTTAATTAAAAGAAGCAATAGAAAGTATGCAAAGTATCATACATTAACCAAATCGCTGAAGACTGATCATTATATAATGTTTAGAAACAGTACTAGCAAGCTAGACTTTCATCTTCCATTACAGTTCACCTCCTTGAAAGATAGAGATGATGAAACTACACTATATGCTTTATATCTTACTAAGGAAAAAAGACTAATCTCTTCTTTTTCTACAAGATTAAAGCCATGGTTTAATATATCGATTATCTTGTATAATACTCTCCTGCGTATCATTTTAAATTCAAATTTTTTAGTATATACAGGTCAAAGAGAAGTATGTTTCACAACAGATTTTATTTTGAGATATATATATATATACATTAAAAAAACTTGTTCAAAAAGACAATTGCAACAAAACCATCTATGAATATTGTTAGACATTGTTTCAGTATCATTTTAGTCAAGTAAGTTCCCGAAGTGCTAATCTACATGCAGTGTAAGGAAAAAAAATTTCATTTTTCAGGGCATGAAAAAGATGCATCAGGTAGGGTGAAAAGCTGTTTAGATTACGACAAAAGGAAGATGAGTCATGCCAAGAGACAGTGTCTTCTGTGTTAACATTCTTGCCTCACAGTGACTTGGCTGATGAACAAGGGCAGTTCAGGTTGCTAAAGGGAGATATAACGTGTTCAGTTGTGACATATGCGTCTTTCACTGGCAACAACCCTGGGAGCTGCCTTCACCGAGCCACCTCTGAGTAACCACCATGCTTTCCTGGGAATGGCCCCTCTGCCAGGGATGACCAATGACCAGAACATGGTTGTTCTGGACCAGTGGAAATCACGCTGAAGATCTTTCTGGGGAGAAGTGCAGGTAGCCACACTTTCACTGGCTCTACAGATTTCATTATAATTAGGGATGGACTTCACAGTTCAGGTCTGTCCTTTATACTCTGAAATCCTAAAATGAGAGTGTAGTGTTAGGCACAACACATGCCTAGCTGTCCATTTGAGTCTGGTGTTCAAACAGGGATGGGGTATAGACAAGACACACAGTAAATCTGTAAGAACATAATCTGGCAGTGTTCCCTCACTATCTTCTTTTTAGGTTCAGGGCTGACATTGTAACCCTTGTGTCCTTAAAGCCAGCACCATAGACATCCCAAGAAAGAGACTTGAATATAATAAAAATAAAACAAAAAAATTAAACTGAGAATTCTGGTTAAAATTTCAGCTGCCTGGGAGTTCCCAAATTAGACTACATTAAAGGTTAGCTCAGAGTTTTCTATTTCACTTTCACATTGAGCAAGCTCGTTGTTTTTACTGTGTTCTCGAGGGAATTAATGGGCTAAGTTTCCACTGGGGAGAGGAATTGCAGACAAAGCCAGACGTCCTTCCATAAGGATTAAAAGTAAAGTTTTTGTCCTATAATCAGTGATGCAAGGTTGAAAGTCTAGTACGACTTTCAAACAAATGGCAAGTTCCAGGGGTTTCAAAATGTATTTTTAGAAGAAACATATGCTAATCAAGATATGCCCCACATAATTTAAACAGCATGATTCACAAGGGAACTTCATTAGCCTCAAAGATGAATAGAGTTACAACTCCTGGGAGATCCAATAAAATAGGTGATTTTTTAAGAAAACCCTCCTGCATTCTCCTAGTTAATCCCCATGGGCTTCCAAGAGGGTTGGGGTTTTTTTCTGTTCTTCCATTACTATTTTGCTGTCACACAGAAGGTAGATTGCCATCTCAGAAAAAAAACAGCATTTCTCTCCATTCTGCCTGGAATGGACAGACAGATCATTAATGCTGTATAATAGCAGGTTGAGCATGTCCTTTCTTCAGCAGAACTGACAGGTGAGCAACTCATCATCCAAAGGGGACTAGACAGGCAGGGTCATGAAATGCACCTAAACCATAAACCCAGCAGATTTACTAGAATAAAAGTAGTCATTAATTTGTAGGTAATTTGGGATATTATGCCTTGGTAAAATAATGCCTCCTATATCTGAACTATGATAAATAGAGAAAAAAAGTGAAAATGTAGAATATTAAGATTTATTTTGTTCAGAATCCATTGTAAAAAGAGCAATCATTGCAAATTTATGTGATGACACAGCTACTGTATTCTTTTTAACTCACAATTATAAATGGCATTTTAAAATATTATTTCTGCTTTTTTTCTGTAAAAGAGGCTATTTTTAGAAAGTGAAAATGAAATAGAAAGGAACAAAAGGCAGAAAAATTTCAGCATTGTGCCAGACTTTTTACAGCTTGTGAATTTTTTCTTGAACGGAGAAGCCAAAGGGCAAAGCCACTGCTGACATCTTGCAGGCTTCACTTAAATCCTAAATCAGCCCCTCCTCTGTGACAGGAACAAATTCTGAGATACCAGAGCAAATTCACTCCTGGAAAAGTTTCACAGAAGAGCCTCAGGGCTCTTGTGATATTTCATTCCTGCACCTGAACTGTGAGTAAGGACACATGAAAGCTATTCAGGAATGACTGGGAGTAGGATGAAGTCACCGTGTCTTCATTGTCAGGTCTAAAGTCAAACTGACTGACTGTCCATAATCCATTTACCTTCCAGAGCTCACTAAGGCCAAGGTGGAGAATATTAACAACTCCTGGCTTTCTGTAGTACACCCCTGGGCCATAGCAGAGAGGATTTGATCTGAAGGCTCTTGTTGGCATGAGAGGCGGGTGGAGCTGGTCCCTGGCTGCTTGCTGGGCTTTGTGCCAGGATACCCAGTGAAGGAATGCTACAGCTGAAGCCGGTTTGGCTTCTGGCAGCAAGAAATTAGCATCTGTCCATGGACCATTAGTCTCATTAATCCCATTCTCCTCAGCACTAACTGAAGAATTCCTCTATTCTTAGACAGTAAGGTAGCTTTTCTGTGTTTCTGTTAGGGAATTAGCAAGGCCTTTCCCTTTAAAATAATTAGTAGGACCTACAAAGGATTTGAAGTTTCCACATGGCTGCTTCTTCAAATGTATGTGGGCATTTTTCCATGAAAACAGTTTGCAGCTGGAACCCAAACTGAAACGTTTGTGCTAATGGTAGGCATTTTTCCTGTGGTTGTTCTCAGTGCTCTGTGATTTGAATATTTTCATCTATATCCAGCTTATATTAAATTTTGAATTTAGAGGTGGACAGCCATGCTACTTCTTTTTTCTCTCTTTTTTTTTTTTTTTGGTAATCAAAAGATTGCAGAATAAAATTGTACATTTGCTTACTAAGTGTAGAAAATGATAATTTACACTGCCCATTGCTCTTCACCTGAGAGTTATTTCACAGTGTTACATGTGCATTTTCTTGTTCAGTGACTCCAAACAACTTCTCCCCAACACACATTTTAACTAATATTCCATTTTAACTGGTTTTAGCATGTCTAGTTCCTACTGGTTTTCATCTCTGACTGTGTTTTCAGCTCATCAGTACCATTTCACACTGGTGGGGAATTCAGAAGTGCTTCAGTATTAACTATTAAAAAAAATACTGCATGTTAGGCCTAAAACTAGATGGACTTTGCAATGGTAAAATATAGCAAACTCACTAAGTATTCTCATCCTTTAATCTGGTTATTTGACTAGGAGATATTTTTGATAGAGCACATTACTAATAAAATATCTCTTGAAAGAACAGGTACTAAAAGTGTAGAACTAAGAGAAGACAATTATTACATTGAAACTTGAAAAAGAACTTGTAAGGACAATAAAACTCATTGGTGAGATGCAACCACATTGCAGTGTGTTAGAGCTCTATGGTTTGAAGAACCTTACCCAAGAATCAGGCTATTTAGAAGAGCTAGAATCTGTAATCAGAAAATATCCTAGAACGCATATACCTCTCAAAATTAAATCAGTGAACACAAGCTAGTCCACAGAGTATGACTGCTAACCATCCGTGTTAGTAGGGGTGGAAATAATTGTAAAACAGAGCAGAAATCACTAATTGTATTGGTTTTCTTTTTGGTAACATTAAACTTTTTCTCACAGTACTATTTTCCTTATTATTGCTGTGTGACTGAAGATTTGTTTGGAAAATTTTGGATTGAAAAACTGTTGAAAAGTTAGCTCCATGAGCTGCTGATAACAGCAACTGCTGCTCTGTTTACTTGTGCATTGAAATAAAGGATGGAGTTTCCTGCTGTAGCTTATTGTTAAGTCCAACCATTGTTAATCAAAGGAAGATCCTTTCCCTGATATCTGGATTGAGATCTGATCAAAATATTCCAGAGAGTTACTAAGGTTGGACAGAGTTTTAATGACAGTCATTTTTGGCAGATCTCCTCAAGAGCTCCTGAAAAAATTAGTATTCGAGGAGAAGAGTTTGCAAAGGCTGGAGAGCTCACAGCTCGCTCAGGGTGCCGCAGCTCCCTGGCTCTGTGCAGCTCCCCTGAGCCCATCAGCTTACAGCTCATATGGGAAAGCCAGAGAGCACCGAGGGGGCTGCACCGGGGCTGCTTTGTGCCATGCAAAAGGCCACATATACCGACTCCTCAGCAACAGTAATAAAAACCATAATATATTTATATATTAAGAAATGTATGTATATATAATATATATAATGCATACTATATATTATATATATATTTATACTAACGTTTCTAGAAGAGGAACTATTGACTGTTTTTCTCTATATTTGTACAGACAATAGGCATCTTGCTTTAGGAAACTGCATGTGCTACTTCTCACTCTTTTATACATGAATATCACAGGAAGGGCAAAACACTGCCAGAGCGGTCTGAATTTAATCTGCTGGTTTTCCAGGAATTCTTCAGCTGTAACACAACTGAAAACACAATTCTAAACCAGGATTTTTATTTTTGTTTTAGTTACTGCAATCAGAACTTATATTTGTGATAATGATAACTCAAGAAAAATAGAATCACATGACACTGTTTTTACTTTAGGGTACCACAAAACTCTTACTTTCATATCTAAGAAATACTGTATACAAACAGTATAATTATTCATATCAAACTGTAAAGTTAGGATGATGTTTAACATTACTTTAACCTTACTGTTAAATAATGAACTGTAAAGGTGATTTTTAGGTATATATATTAAGAAAAATAACTGTTAGACTATGGATTCATTTGGCCAATAATTGAAATATTTATTGAACCATTTAAATGCATAGTTCCAATTCCTGTTTTATTTTAAATAACTTGCTAAAATTAATTTCCTTTGGAAGCCCATTTTTCTCTTTATATAAATTTCTTACTACTTCAGCTTTTCTACTTTTCTGCAGTTTTCTCTTTTCTCTTAATATATTCGCATTCATGACACTTTCAATTAATATATTCCTCTCCCTTTCAACTGTTTCAACTTCAGACAACACACTATAACCAAAGAATATAACACCAAGAACTGGTGATATGCTGTGTATGTGGGCATACCATAAAGAACTTCATTCGATCTAACAGAGCATTATTGCCAACATTTTTTTTTAGTTTAACAAGAGGCTCAGAAGCATATATACTTTTTTTTATCTGACATTCCAATGACTGCTTTATAGAACACTTAAAAAACCCCAGCCTTATCAGATAAATGAGCTGAATAAAGGCTGCAATAGACAGAAGTACAGAAGCTCTACAGATAGAAAAGGGTTCAGTCTCTGAGGACAGAATACACAGATAAACCCATCACCTTTACTCACTGAAGAATTTTAAACTTTCTTCTATTTTTCTTGCCTTGGTTTTCTGCCCATGGTACATTTTCAACTCATACAATGTTTCTAGGTTAGCGATATTATTTATTTTTCAGTCTGTATTCCTTTTTATTCCTGAGAGATAACCAAGAGCAAACAAGGTCCAGACCCAATTTTGCATCCTCTCTATATAGTAAATTTTCATTATATCATTAAAGTGTCTTCCTAATTTATAAATTTAAAGTGAAAAAAAAAATTTTAAAGCTCAGATAACTAATAGAAACACTGTGGGGTTATTTTTTTATTTCTTTCCTTGTTTGTTTTTCCTGGGGTATTTTCTTTTTCCTCACCGGAAAATATCACTAATAGGGAACATGCTCAAACATACTAAAATCTGAATGTATTTCAACTTCCTGTTGAGAGAAAAAGCAAAATTATGCAGGTGTTTCTGTTTTCACCTGAATTAAAATCACTTTGATGTTTTCAGCACTCGTCTTTGCATACACCAGTGTTATCCTGCTAAAACTGGGAGCTTCCAAAGGACATGCTCTCTCTCAGCCTATTTCCTAGTTCTGCCTGTCTGACAAGTCTGCATGTACCTTATTATGTATAGATGGCTGCCAATTAGAAAACTGTTTGGAAATGTAGGAGATGTGTCTTACAAACTCGTAGTCCTTGCTTCTTAGACAAGTACATGTATTGAAACTGGGGGCAGCTGGGTATGTAAGCACATAGTTAGCCTAAACAGTATGTCAGGGCCTAGCTTCCATCAGTTGAACTCTCTTAATATCTTCTAGGATGTAGGCTTTAAAGACCTCAAATTTGTTTTGTTCCCTTACTTTCTTAAAAATCTCAATAGCATACTACTGTGAGATCAAGTTTCCTGTCCTTGCAAGCAATAAATATATTTGCTAGAGTAATTTACTAGAGGATTTACATTATTTTCTACCCTTCTAAAATTCTAATATTAAATACAGTATTTGAGTCATCAATATGTGCCGTGTTGGGCCCTCTTTTGTTTGTGGAGAAGTGAATTTAAGAACCCTGCTTGGCTTCATTAGACGTTAGAATTGTTCTATAATAATGTGTATGTATAGCAGGCCAAGGGAAGGTGCCTCCACAATATCTATCACAGAGCATGAATTCTCTGCCTAATGGCACTGCAATAAATGTCCTGCATATGGACACTTGCATATGAAATAAATTTCTATATGTTTGCCTGCATTTGTGTTACTACATTTTAATGATGTTTCCTTATTGCGTTATTATATAATATTGTATAATACGATATGATTAAAGATTTTCATTTAAAATTACCATGAGAATTGACTAGTTGTCTTTATTGTCTTTACTTGGACAAATTTTCCTTAAAAAGTGTAAGAAGCATTTATGTTTTCCCCCATATGCTGTCTGCTTCCATGATGAATCACTTAATCAGAAGGCAGCATTATCCCTGCAATATAAAAGCGTAAGGAAGGCAGGCCTCTTCCTATTTAGGGTAAGATACATGCAAGAATCACAGCAATATGAGAAGATCATGATGCCTGGGAAAAAGCTTCAGGGCAAAAAAAAAAAAAATGGGTGGAGAGAGGAGGGAGCAAAGAAATGAACTGGCATGGCTCTAGAGTTTTGGTTTGGGGTTTTTTTTAAACTATTTCATTTAATTCTACCACGGAAGTAAATGAGGACTGAAAAATCTTCCTGAAAATCTACTGCTGTCTAAACACTGTTGGGGACAGTCCTGAAAGTGAACACTTTTAATAGGCCCTTTCCAAAGAAGAAAATAACAGCCCTATACATTGTGTAACTTTGGACCAGATACCTATGAGGGGAGCTACTACATGGCTAGTAAAATAATTTGAAGCCTATTACAGAAAAAGAGAGCAATTTGTGGGAATATGAAAGTATTGGCAATAATAAAAAACCCCTCAAAACAGAACAGAGAATACAGTCCTTTAAAAAAGCAAGAAGGAAATTTACATATATTTAAAAAATGTGTAAATATAAGAAATCAGTTAGTCAGTTTAGAGAAGGTAGGTAGTAATTCAATTTGTACCCTGATATTTGAGAAACTGGAATGAGAAAATTATTTAACAATTTGTCTATTATAATTAGGTCAACTTAACCTGGAAACAATTTATTTTGGCAGGAAAGAATGAACCAATATTTTATTGAGAGCTCTGGAGAGGATTGTGTTCTGATTAATGAGAAACTGAGACACTCAACAAGCAGCAAAGGCTTTGGACCTAGTTATGATTTTAATTACACCAATATGAATAAGGCTAATCTCTCTAATGTGTTTTCCAGTAAGAAAGTCACATCACAAACAAGTCATTCAACCTTCAAGGTCTACCTGGAAGAGGTCAGCACTGAGTAGTAAAGAAAATTACTTACACTTTAAAATTATACTACTTAGATAAATCACTATGGAATTTAGAATAAAGGCAGTTCATTATTTCCAAAGGGCATCAGAGAAACTGAATTTCCTATCAGGGAAAAATAGGAAAAGAGTTTAGATAATACTTACACTGTTTCCATGCTCACATAATATATTTCTCATGATTACCTTGATTATGACATGTTAATTTACATAAATACAAAAATTATATCTGAGGTAAATGTGATAGAATCAAAATTAAGATGGTGGTTTTTGTTTGTTTGTTGTTGGTTTTGTGTGGTTTTTTCTTTTGATTGGGAAGTTCCAAACCAGCCTGAAGTGATGTGGCTCAGGGTGATTTTCTAGGTAATATAGCCGAACTCCATAGATAGCATAGCTAGAAATCTCATAACTGTATTAAAAGGAGGGAAATTTTGACTGTTATTATCCATGGCCTCTGAGTTAGTTTGGGAAATATGTGTACAGGGGATTGTAGGGTTTGAGGGATTTATCATCCAAAGGAGATTGCATCTTCATAATACATGAGACCCACACAGCTCTACCTTCATTGTTTTGAACTCTGAAAAATCTGGCTGTCACAATTTTATTACATGTTGCCAGTGTCTTTTTTTTTCCCCCAGCCTCATCGATTACTTTCTTCACATTTGTTTTTTTCTGTGAGGTCTTGTATCCTGGCCATATTGCCAAAGGCTACTAGACTGCAACATGCCCTGCATAAGAATTTCAAAAGCATTGCACTCCATAGGAAAACATGAAAGAGTCCTTCATGTTCTTTGGAATAATAAACGAAAACAAAGGAAAAGATCAAGTTCCTCTCTCCCATGCTACTTTGAACACATGCTCAAAATGCTTACAAACTGAAATACTGCTACCCCAAAGCAGCCACAACAAAGAGCTGTAGTGGAACATCTACAGAAATGATGCAGAAACATCAGTTTGTCAATTTTCTTCATTTTCCATGAGCTTGGAAGTCCAGCCCTTGTGACCACATTATTCAACGAGTAATTTCAAGGAGAAAGCTTACAGATTTCATTGGATATATTCAGAAAACGGAAGTGAAAGTAGTAAATTCAAATAATGTATTCATGTTCATAGTAACTAGAGGTACATTCTCATTTTTAATTGCTGTCCAATCCACAAAAGCGTTTAAGCATGTGCTTACTTGATTACTGTATTAAAGTTTTAAAATTAATGGTCCCATTGGGGTTTTTACCATTTACTTCAAAGGGAACCAGATTAGGATTTATACAGATTTGGCTAGTGGTGCTGCTTGTTATTAAAAACCTTCTTTCATGTTCCATAAAACTTTGCCAGACTTTAACCATTTCGGCTGAAATTCCATATGCTTCATAGATGCCTTAGGCTGAATTCTTCTGGAAAAATCCAAACAAAACTGTTTAGCTCTCTTCAAGAGTGAGGACTGACTTGGCAATAAGACTGGGACAGGTAAACCAGGGAATGTGAGTGGAAGTGGCAATGTCTTGAAGAGAAAACTCCGACTGGCAGTGGCCAAAGCAGTCTTGGACTACAAGGAAAAGCTGAGAGAGAATCAAGAAGGGTATGTCCTTAAGAAAGGATAAGCCTGAGGAGCTGGAGATAAAATGTTATGGATAGGACAAAATGACTGGTACAAGAAACTATGAGTGGGAAAGATGCAGAACTGGGAAAGAGGCATTAGCTTAGAGAAACTGGAACATGAGGATGGACTATAATGGTGGAACAACCTCTGGTTTTGGAGCACCATCTTCTCTAGAGCTTAAAGCAGAGCCCTGAGCTCCGTAAACTCGTTGTTCATTCCTCTTGTGGGCAAATGGCCATAAAAACCACTAGCAAAATTTCTCATTCTCCTCTATGACTTGCCCATGCAGAGATTTCATTAGCTTTGATAAGCTTAAAACCTGGTTTTTATTCCATTGGTATAAATAAGGGCTATAAGTACTACAACTTGAGTGACCTATACATGTGTCAATAGGAAACCACATCACAGAACTTTGTTTTCCCCAGCTTCTTCAAAAAATTTTCACCACCCTCCTGACTTGCTTGGTAAAAAGAACATTATTTCACCAGTGAAATATCAGATTTAGGGGCAGGTCTGGGAAACTGTGCCCTTTTGACCATGTGATTCCTGCTGCCACCTAAACTTTTTCTGGTGAGGAATAGGAATCATATACTAATGAGAGACCAACAATAAAAAAAATACAAGGGACTTTTTGCAAACTAAGCAGGAAAACTCAGGAAAAGAATAGAGAACTGAAATTTTAGACAGTAGCTCAGATTATTCCTAGAAGTTCTGATATGACTTTGAAGAAAAGTGTGTATTATTTCTTTGCTTCCAACTTGCATGCTTTCTTCCCTATCATAGAGGGTGAGGGAGACTGCAGAGAAAAGCAGAATAAGAAAGAGGAACAACAGCAGGGAGCTGGGACCACAAACCACTACTAAAGATCAGAGACTGGATGTCACTAGGATAATGGAAGGAACAAATACCAAGGGACCAGCAGGGACTGTGTCATTTACGGCATGATTGACTGGCAGCCAGCCAGGACCTGTCTTTAGAGACACAGTGGACAAGCAAGTGTGACTTTTTTCCTTGCTATTCTTATTCTAATTCTTTTTAACTGCATTGTAATATCTAATCCAAAAATAATTAGAGATTTGATAGGGTTACTTTGATAGATATGATTTGGTTAGAATTTTTTTTTTTTTACTTTAAAAACCTTGGGTTGCTCACCATAAGCAAAGGATCTAAGCAGTTGGCTGAAAGATTAGAAAATCTGGGATTCTGACACGATGATGAAATAGATGTTTCAAGGGAAATTAGTGATCTTGCATTCCTTGACTCCTAAACAGACAGAGATTCCAGAGGAGGAGGCTTGATACGTCTTCTCTCCTTCTGACAGTACCATCCTACATCGTCCCTGTGCTGTGCACCACCTGTGGTTGCATTGCTTTTCTCTCCCTCCAGCTGGACCATTTTTTCTACCGGACAACCTAATGTCTTAGACTCAGTGAAATGTAAATTAAATCACTGGGGGGCAGGATTTTGAACTTGGACCTTGTATCATTGACCTTGTATCATTGAGGGCTGTACGTTACTGCTATGAGTCAAGTGCTGAACTCTTGTTTTACATGCTGTACTGATGGAAATGCTTGACCTTAAGCTCCTTCTGCGTCAGCTTCCCCTCTTCCAAGAGAGACTTTTAAGAAGACATTTGTACGTTTTTGTGAGTCTTACACGTCTTTGATTTCATGGATGCTTCCCAGAATGAAAGGAGAGGGAATGAATAAGTTTTATAATTGCCTGCATAGTGTGCAACGCGTAGAGCAGGCGGCTACACAGGGAAGAGCAGAGAATAATACCTGAAACAGTGGTACATTATGTGATAAGAACTTTACCTGCACTGCATAAAGGAAGGTCCTGCTGAAAAATAGTATGTTAATGTGATTGGTGCCTGCATATTATAAAGAATGGAGTCAAAGGAAGTGAATTCATTTTGTGAAAGGAAACCAACCATGGCATGTTCAACATTTAAGTAAAATTAAATGATTTGAAGTGCTTTTTTTAAATAATATGTTTTAGAAAAAAAATTATGCCTCCATAATCTCCATGCAGATACAACACAAATATGAAAAAAAAAAAAATAGGAAAGTATTTAAATCTACAAAATGTTAATCATTGAAGAACTATTTTCATTATCTTACTTAAAAATTTACAGATCTTCTTTCATATACAGTACCTGCACACTAACAAAGTGAAAAGACAGCACTGTATTTTTTTCTATATAAATGTTATAAATTATCATTTAACGTAAGTTTGTTGCTAAAAATGCACAAAATAATTTTACTATTTAAAAGAAAGGAAGTTTTATCTTTGAAATGCTGAGTTTCTTTACAAGTAACTGTTTGCTATTTTATGCAATCCCAGAAATCTCCAAAAAGCTGTTGTTCTATTTGCCATTTACACTGTTGTCTGGATTAGAAGGAAGAAAATCTCCCAGAAAGAAGACAGAGTTAAAAACCACTGGTTCCAGCAATAACTGTTACTGAGGATCTTTTCATTCACCTAGTGGGAATGGGTAGAAAATAACGAGCAGAAGACTATTCTAGAACTAAGTGTTCTCATTAAAAATCCAATTCTACCACTGACTGAATGGCTGAGTGATCCTGGCCAACTCCATTTTCTTCTTCTGCCTAGCTTTACCTAGGAAATAGCAACACTAACTTGTTCCATACAGTGTTGTAGGATCAAGATGAAAAGCACTAGAAGAGCTATGCTTTCCTAAAAACTGTCACTGAAATGGTCAGATGTAATTAAAATGCTTCTATGTGTTATGAAATTCAGGCATTCTGATTTTTACCTTTTTTTTCCTTATTCATCCTCCCCACAACACACCTACACATAATTTTTGTGTGTCTAAAACCATGCTTATGAATCTATCCCACACTCCTGTGGGTCCAGTGGTCTCCCCACTATGTACCTGCAAAAGATCTCAGCTCTCTCAGCAGGCACTTGAACATGGATTTTCTGTTCAGCTAGTCTATAAGAAGGGAATTTTTCAGAACATATCCCTAGTCACTGCTTAATAGACCCAAGTCACGGTCACAAGTGTCAATGACTCTGACGTTAGTACCTTTCTCTTTTGCTTTTGATTTGAAAATGTTTCAAGATGCGATTCTAAGTTGATAAAAAATGCCAGGAGAACCTGTTATATTTGGAAGAAATGGCAGATTCTGTGTCAATTGTCTATGTCAATTGTTTCCACAGCAGGAAACTCCCAACCATGCCCCAGATGATGCATCACAAAGCAGAAAATTTAAAGCAAATCCTACATGCTCTTCCTGCCTCATACCCAACAGCTCCTTGGCAGTGCAAAACTAACCAGTACTACAAATATAGTAGAGAGGTTGTTGCATAACCCCTGTGCTCTTGGCAAAACCTCTGCTATTGTTTTTGGAAAAAGACCGTTGGTAAACACTGAGAATTTTTGTGCAATAGAGACTTCCACATGAACAAACAACAGTGGCTGTAAATCTGAGGGTTATTTTAATCCATATGTAATCAATACTCAATTCTGGGCTCACCTGGGGTCCGTGATCAGCCATGGAGAAGGTACAAGACACCACACATGCCAGTTTGAGCTCTAGAAGGAAACCAGACCAAGAGTGATTCTTCTTCCTGGGCATTGGCACTGCCAGACACATTACACAGTTTTTCACCCTCTTGTGAGCTGAGAGACCCCTTTTCTCCCTTCCTCTCTCACATCCTAGTGCTAGCAAGAGAGTATGGAGGGAATTTCAGTACTGGTGCACCTTCCTTTACCTCTACTCATTTCTTCTTTGTGGTACAAAATCCATTCTCAAAGGGTCCAGAGGAGACCTGCTCTGTTGGATGTCCGGATTGCAACTGACCCAGATTTTGTAATGTAAGACTTTGCACAGTACCTTCTTATTAAAAGATCTCTTTCTATGGGTTGAGATCACTATGTCTAAAGTGAGTAGCAACTAGGTTGGGCAGACATTAAGACTGAGTATTTTTCAGTATCTTACCATTTTTACTTCTCGCCCTTGTGAAATGTTTTTTTCTTAGAAATCTGCATTGCCATAACTAGTTTTGAATAGTTATTCCCGGATCCGTTTTCTCTCTAGCACTTTCTTCCTTTGATGTATTTATAAAATACCTTATGCTCCTTAATTCTTTCCCCTGACAGAAATAGTCTGCTACAAATTACTTCACTGTCAATGTTCCTGCAAAGTTTTACACTTCTAAGTCACATGCAAATTTTCTGAGATTTATTAAAAAAACCCAACAGTCTATGCAAAGAGAAGGAGCTCCTTATTAAAAAAAAAAANAAGCTACCAGAATTTTCCATTTTTTTGCAAAAGGTCCATAGCATAGGCCTGCAAATTACACAATTTGCACAATTTCGTAAATTACTTGCTCTGGACTACTTGCATCCTAAACTGGGAGAGCATTATGTTGCATCCTGTATAAACACACAATACTTTCACACAGAATAGCAGAGAAATTGCTTCTTGGTGCTTGTAGCATCATGTGACATTTCATCATTATGATATTTGCTGTATCAGCCTTGAAATTGCTTGAAGATTCAACATCATCTTTCCCAAAGTTTCAGTCCTGCCTGCTTGAGAACTAAGTGTATCAAGTTGCCAGTTACACAAAGTTAGATCACTGTTTCCACACTGACAACCCTTGAGCAAATCTTTCTTTTTTTTCAATGTCTCATGGCTTTTGCAGGCTTCATGGTACAGTTTCCAAGTACTGCATCTAGGCTTTGAGACACTATCAAAGCAGCAATCCCAGTTCTTCTTTTGGCCTTTACTTCTCTTTTCCCAAGAATATTGTATCATTTGCCAAGTTAGGTAAGGAAAGGTGTATTTAAATAGTGAGAAAAGTCATGCAACTCTGTATGAAATAGCTATCCTGTAAGTAAAAAATTGAGCTTAAATTGCAGATGTTCTTATGCTTTCACATGTAATTTGCTTCCCAGCATGGGTGTGTATATTCAGAGATCCACAGTTCTGCAGGAAAGCAGGCTGTTTTCAAATAAGTTTATTTAATAAAAGGCTATTTGACAAATTACTTTCCAGAGGGTACTATCAAAAAAGCACATTAGCACCAATAATCTATCAATTTTGTTATGTAGTAAATTATCCAATTTCCCTTACAACTGATGGAGTGCAACAATTAGAGGATGTCTCATATGGAATGATATGAATTTTATTAGCTGATGTCTTTGCTGAAACTAAAGCTGAGAAATTCACAGGAGCATTCCTACTTATTGTAATCTCATACCTTAAATGAGATCCTTCATCTTACTTTTGTCAGTCAGAGTAAACACAATTATACTGAATTTTCTGAGACTCAACTGTCATTGTATTGAGTCCTTCATGTATTGAAACCTGAACAATACATGAAGAATTGCAGTTCAGTGCACCTGAACCTGCGGTCCCAATGAAGTTCTGTACATAATTTGAAGATGGATAGGCTCTGGTAATATCTGTTTTTTGAGCTCCAAAAAGTGATAATTTTATGGAAAAGCTTTTGCTTTCTTTTGCTTCACTTTGACTCTTTTAACTAAATGTTCTTTGCTTCCAATACAGATATTAGAAATATCGGTAGCTAAGACAAAGAAAGTGAGATCAGGTATTGATGCTAAATGAATTTAATTGCTGGTGAAATAATTTTCATAAAATGCTTTGCAAACCATGAGTGAGGAATACCATGTAGCAGGGAACATTGTTGTTGAAAGAAATTAGGAGAGATCAATCCTTCTCAATCTTTTACTGGCTAATGTGCATTGCCCACAGTCTCATCAAGTATCTTAAAGCATGATTTTGGGGTTCTTAAAATTTCATGCTTTGGTGACTAGAGATTATCAAACACGCCAGATTTCTCATCCTTTATTACTTTTTCAAGCTTTTTACCATATCCAGGTATTAAGTCAGATATATTATATTTTAAGTGTCCTGATCTGCCACTTTTCTTATTCAGGGATAAGTTTTCAGATGTTATTCTTCTGAGAAATACCTTTAGATCCTTTTCCAGCCATGACCAGTGTGTGATGTAGAGAGAGCTGAAAGTAAGAAGGGACAGAAAGATGTTTTTCCTACAGTTTTCTGGGGTGGGGTCATCTGAAGGATCCATTGTGTATAAACTTCTGGAAACATTCTGAAAAAGATGAAAAACTCATTTTCCCTTGCTGACACAAGGTTTCTTTTTTTCTGTGCAAGCTTGAGAGAGCAGATCAATACTTTGTGATATAAAAAGGTATATGTCAATACTGTGACAGTGTGTTTCATGTTTTTGACATTTGCTCCAAGTACATGTAATGTACCTCTTATTCCATAATCTTACAAACAACTTCTGAGAATTTACTAAGCTATGTAACTGGAAGTGCAAGTCAAACATAATTGCAGCATTTCTGTTTGTGTGCTTCATGATTTAAATTGAATGTATAAAGGAAAAAATGCAAAGTCATTTTTGCAGCTACAGTTTTATAAGTTAAAGCAACTTGACTGTGACTACATAAAATAAAGTTTAAATAGACTAAATCAGGTCAGATTTTAACCCTAATAAAATAAGGCCAAGATTTACTTTTAGAATTTTATGTACTACACTCTCAGGCAGCAGAACTGTCCCAAACCTAAACCTAAATGGAAATAGTGAATGGAGAATTAAGAATTAAAATTACATTAGTTTGAAAATTTACAACTCATTCTGAAAAGGATGAGGCATGCAGCTAAAACCTAAAGCAGAAGACAGAATTAATAGCTTTTGGCTTTGGTATTTTCCTTCTCCATCTTTTGCACAGCTGAAGAAAAGAGGCAGAAATTTCTTCCCTTCTCTTATTTTATATGATGAATTATTTTCTTTTCGCATTCATCCACTCTCCCCATCTTCTTTTCGTCTGTTTTAAAGTGTTGCACACAGAGTACTCCCACTCTCTGAGCCCTGTGTAGTATCACAGTTTCAGCAAGAGGAAGCAGGAAAGATTTAATGTGTGCCAGGACTTTGTCAGTCTAGTTCCCTAGGACCTTTTTTCTTCTCTTCCTCTCTTAGAGCGCTCCATGATGTGAGACAGAATGGCAAAAACTAGATAGGAGGGAATGCCTTAACACTAGTAGCATGTTAGACTCATGCCTAGTTCTATTTATTCCCTGGCTCTGACAGAAACTTCACAACTTTGAGTGACTCAGTCATCTTGAACTTTGTTTCTCACATGTAAGAAGACACTATTTCTTTGTCTGCATAGACAGCCATTGCACAGGCAGGTAAATCTCTACATGGCTTGACATGAGTGATGCACACTGCGGAGGTGTAGGCAGTATTTCTTTCAATTGCCAGAAGAGAAAGTAGGAGAGAACTCACAGTTTGCTTTTTTTGTGTTTATGAAATTTTTGGTTAGGCCCTGACTATGAACAAGTCTGGGGATGTAAGAGTTCCAAATAGACAGAAATGCGCTATGTTCTTGGAAAGAATGGTGTTTTATTATAAGGAAAACATTTCAGATAGATGTTTCAGTCCTCCTCTTTCCTTTCATCATTTTGCTTACAAGGGTTTTTTTGAGAAGCTGTAAATTTTAAGGACAGATTTTAAGACATAAGGATCATCTGGTTTGATCTTTGCCTAACACAGGCCATAAAATTTCACCAATAATTCCTGTAGTGGAACATATCATCTTCCCTTAAATTGTAAGTGAATACTGTCAAGCCCAATAACTTGTGGTTTACTAGAGCATAAAAACATCCTGTCTCAATTTAAGGAATCCTGGAGATGATGAATTTCCTTCTTCCTTGGCAATGGATGGTTACTGTCACTGCAAACCAGTTGTTTCTAATTATTGTTCTGAAGCAAAACCAAATACAGGACTGCCATATGATACTGGTGAGTATGGCCCAGGAGTTTGTCACACCCACAACAAGGAACAAAACATTCTGCTTTCTGTCTCTGCATATGTCCTTTGTCTGCTGGCCTTTTATAACTATGTTTTAAGGGTTTTATGCTATGGTTGGCTCCAGTTCAACCCTTACTTTACTTTTATCCTGTTTAATGCTAAACCACACTTAAATTCACTCCTTTCTCAGACCTCACAAAAGCGGTCCCAGAGCACAGAAATGAGAAGGCAGGAATTATCTGGTATGTCATGGGATGTAACAGACAGTGCACTGTGTGATGATGGTGCTTTTTACTCATATAAGATTATGTGTTAGGAGAAAAACTATGGTAGCACAATTCAGTTGTGAAACTCAGAGCTATCTGCCTTGTGAGCCAAGCATCTGCCAAACATAAACCTGCTGACTTCTGCGTAAATCACACTAGGACTTCAACTATCAGACACTACTGGTCAATTCTAAGCCTGCCTGACTGCATCAGACACAGAGGATCATGGAGCAGCACTGTGTCAACACAGTGGATTCCAGAAATATTAGTGTTGTAACAGGGAAACTTCAAATTGAAGAAAGATACATGCAAATGCAACAGTCATAACAAGTCCATTCCTAATGTATTTCCATACCCTTTTGATTCTTAAAAAATAAAGGAACAAATCCCCTAACCTCTCCCACAGTGAAATCCTACAGATAGAGTTCTTTATTCTCTTTACGAGTTGTTGATTTTCCATTCTCATTGTTAATCTATCTGTGATTGGCAAAATCATGTTTTTGCCTTAGAAATAGATGTTTTTAAATATTGCTACAAAGTCTTTCTCAATAGTGTAGTAGCTGCATTAACAAACCACGGTGTCTAAATCTGTGTGCACTGATGAGGGTCAAAATGCTACTTTGGGAGAGTCAGGGTCTAAACAGAAGAGAAACCAAAGATTAATTAACAAAGTACCTAGTGAAACAAACGGTAAGGTTATTACTTAGCAACATAAATATTAGTTAATATATAGAGTATAGAACCACATATTATTTTTTAAAAAAGGAAATGAAAGTAAGGTAGCTAATGCTATAAAATTGTGGAAAATTAACTGGGAATCACAACTAACTGTTGTGCTTTTATGTAAAAATACTGGAATATTAATCTAGTCTTAGGAAACATGAAAGTATTCTTTCTTTCTTTTAGTCCACTGACTTTGCTTACAGCACAAATGTGAACTACTGTATCACTCTTTCAATATATAAAGGAGTGCAATACTTACTGAGGAATTTACAGCAAAGAAACAGTCACACAAGCACAGGACTTGGCCTTTCTCTAAATGCCTATGTTGCATAGCTCAAATATTGACTTAACTACTAACACCCTCAGCCTGTAATTTTAGACCTCAAAACCAAATATATGAAATATGTCTTGGAAAAGAACACTGAAAGCAGCGAAAGTACATAAGTGACTATTCTGTACAGAAAGGAATAATACTATTTTTAAAGAACACTTGAGCTAAATTTCACTTACATAATTTTACTTTTTCAAAAGAAAAGAGAAATGAAAAATGACTCAAGATCTGCTTGTTAATGCTAAGTCCTTCCCAAAGAAAGGGGAAACCGAATTTTTTGCATAGTAAAATAATCATCCAGATGGCAAAAACAACCCACCCTGAAAATAGTAAATGCTAAGATGAAGGCTATGTTTCTTGAGGTCATCATCAGTAACAGTTTCATAACAACTCTTACAAGTTCTCAGCTGTAAGGATACCAGAACAGTTTAGTGAACTTTAGCCAAACTGTGTATTGCTAATCTATTATTCTAGAAATGTGTGACTGAAATACAGTCCTGGGTTTATGATTGACCTGGCCCTGTTTGACATGAAAATACCAGAAAAGAAATAGCAGTTCACTTTTTTTTTTTTCATAGAACTCCTCTGCTTTCAGAATTCATTATTACATAAATATAGATAATGTAGGAAATATTTTAATGAAGACATTTCTATGTTACATAAAATCGTCTTCTGATCCACATTATTTTTTCCATACATAAAGAAGAGCAAAAGTTAGGGCAATTTACTACATACAAACTATTAAAAGGCTAATCACCTTAGTGAACTGAGATTTAAGTAGTAACGTCCTTCTTCGAGAAAGTATGTCTTTTCATACACAATCAATCACATCTATTTTGTGAATATTTAAGCAAGATAAAATATGAAGCTACTTAATCTACAGTTTAAAACAAGTGCATGGACTCAGAAACAAGAACTTGAAATACAGCTGTTCTGAGGCAAAATAAGAATGGACATAACATAAAAGAGCATGATACTTGATGTTGGAAGACGTTATTAATAAAATCTGATCTAATCACTGAATAACTCAAAAAATTGCAGACGTGAACATAATGAAATGTTGTGTGGAGCTGAAAATACATAAGATAGGTAATTATTTAAGGTGAATTATGGAGAAACGTAAAATCAGAACGAGACAAAATGGGCAAATAAGGTTTACATTCACACAGTCAGTGGCAATTTGCAAAAGAATTAAAATTGCCATGTGTATTTTTCTGCCACTATAGTCTAATACAAAAGGAGTCCACACTACTAGCTCATGCATGACAAAAGCTCTGTAAATCAGAAGGTCCCTCTCTGTGCCCAGCAAAACTTCTGAATACAGATAGAAAGCTATTAACAACTACTTCTTCATAGTAAATAACTTCCTAAATAACTCTCTCCCTCTATAATCTGTAACAGAGTTGCTGGCAGGTATTATTATCAGGAATGCACTGGTAAAGGGCTCAGATACTTTTGAATCTCATGTACTTTAATTTTTTGCATTGTGGAACAACACAATTTTTTTATCATAGCAAGTGGCTGCATGACTTTCTTCATAGTTAATATTACATAATTTATCCAGCCTCAATACTTCTTAGGATTACACTGAGTTTATAGATTAAACCGAAGTTCTTGTACCAGCTAAGGTTTTTATTTTATTTTAACTGCATCCTAGCAAGACAATCACTGTATTGTTCTTAACAAACTAATCCCCCTCTACCCAGAATTATTATCTCCTGGAAAATGGATGTCAGGGAATGAACTGAACATCACAAGTTTTCAAATATTTTAAAATTTCAACCACAAACTAGTTAAGCAAAATATGTATATAGTCATTGCATAAGCAAAAACCTGCATTTGCATGCACAAAGATTACGCTTTCCCACCCTTATGTGAGATTCAGCTGACATGAACAGCAAATTCAAAATTCTTACTGTAAATATTTTTAAAATGTAATTATCATATGCTTTTTTAACAAATAATTGATGCAAATCACCTTAAATTCCATACGAATAATAGAAAACTAAGTAGAATGCTAGTCAGATTTTTTTAACCTGAAAAATACATGTAGCATAAAATGTAAGCATTTAATTCATAATTCAAAAAAAGCAATACACCACCCAGACATAAGTAGCTATAGGTTCTTGTGAAGGTTTCTTGAACTAAACCTGGAGGTTTATAAAACATATGCACAGCTCCCAGTGAAATTAGTGACTGGATTCAAGTTGGACTTGATCTGCCAGCAATGCAAGGCAGCTACAAATCTAATTTCAGAAAATCAGTCTGTAATCATCTGTCTGAAATGCTATATTTGATGTAAGGCATATTAACTAAATATTAGAATCTGTTAAGTATTAGGAAGAAAATCTTGATGTTTGTACTTTATACACTGACAGTCCTCTCTTTGGAAGATAATAATTTCATTCATGGGCAGGTTTGTTTGAGATTTTAACATAGTATAATATATTCTGAGTTGCTTATTAAATTAAAAATAAAAAAGCAAACAACAACAGCAAACTTCAGAGTGAGACTATTACATGTTACAAAATACTGTATCACAAAGGCAGTATGATATTAACCCTCCCATACTAATATCATAGCCTTTCAGGAAAAATTAATGAGTTTAATATATGGAAAAATCATTCTATTATAGGCATTGACAATTTAGTCATATTTGTTTTGAACTGTGTTTATGTTGTCATATAGAGCCCTAAGAAAGATAGCAAGTAGCAATTTATTTTTGGCAGTTATAAAAGGCAAAATAGCGTAGATTTCTTTTAAATGCCATCGTAAAATACCCAGAAGAATAAACACCACAACTCTAGGAAAAGAAAGAGACTCTGTGTGTGTAATAACTTTGAACATGCCACTGTTGGAAAAATACAGTCATTTATGTTCAAGGTAATTAAACTAGTGAGACAAGAAGAGATGGTCCAAGGTAAGTTTAGAGAAAAAGTCCTTTGGATTGGAGAATTCTGTTCTAAAACTCATGTTTCACTTGCACTGTACATTTTATTACAAAGCCAGAGTTTCATGGGATGAAAATGGAGATTACTAAGTTTTTGGGGTTTTTTGGTTTGTTTGTTTGGTTTTTTTTAACAGAATGAACAAGAATACTAAAAATTTAACAAGGAATGCTCAGATAAGATTAAAGGATATATGTGCCACACTGTATTATGTTGATCTTCGCTGGCCACTAGTTGCCCAAAGTTGCTCTATCCCTCCTCTCCTCAGCTAAGCCGGGGAGAGAAAATACAACCAAAGGCTCTTGGGTTGGGAGGAGGACAAGAAGAGCTTTCCATCCCAGACAAAACAGACTCAACTCATGGAATATAATTTAATTTATTAAGCAAAATATTAATATATTAATCAAATCCTAGTACAGTAATGAGAAGTAAAACCTAAACCTTAAAAGATCTTCCTCCCATCCCTCCCTTCTTCCCAGACCCAACATCACTCCTGATTTGGCTCTACCTCCTCCCCCAGTAGTGCAAGGGGTCAGGGAATGAGGGTTGCAGGCAGTTTATCACACGTCGTTTCTGCCTGTCCTTCCTTCTCTCATTCTTCCCCTGCTTCACTATGGGGTCCCTCCCATGGGAGACTCCTCCACAAACTTCTCCAGTTTGGTTGCAACCTTCCATAGGCTGCAGTCATTCAGAAACAGCCTGCTCCAGCATGGGTCCACCATGGCGTCCTAAGTCCTACCAGCCAACCTGCTCCAGCACAGGCTCCTCTCTCCACAGGGCCACAGGTCCTGCCAGATGCCTGATCCAGATACCCCAAGGAGACACCTCCTTCTCTGGATGCATCCACTTACTCTCTAGCAGGGTCCTCCATGGGCTGCAGGGGAGTATCTACTCCACTGTAGACCCTCCATGGGCTGCAGGGGCACAGCTGCCTCGCCGCAGTCTGCACAAAGGGCTGCAGGGGAATCTCTGCTCCAGCACCTGGAGCACCTCCTCTCTTTCTTCCCTGACCTTGGTGTCTGCAGGGCTGTTTCTCTCATATATTCTCATTCCCCTCTCCAGCTGCTCTGCCTAGCAGTTTTTAACCCCTTCTTAAAAGTTATCCCAGAGGCCTTGGCCAGACATGGCCTTGTAGCAGTCTTGAACCAGTTGGAATAGGCTTTGTTGAACATGGGGGAAGCTTGTCACGGAAGCCACCCTTGTAGTCCCACCGTTGCCAAAGTTTTGCCATGCAAACTTAATGCAATCACACAAAATCATTCAAATTACTATTTGCTTAACATTAGATATAGAAATACTTTGCTGGATTAGGTGTGTGGATATGAATCTTTCTCCAAAGTAAAAATTAGGCAATCAGAAATAGCAATTATATGATTTTGAAATACTGATTTGTTAAATTATATTTATTTATGTCCTTACACAGTTGGAAATATGCAGAAAATAATGATTCTTAGCATGTAGAGAAATGTAAAGCAGTCTAAATTTGCAAGTTGAATCTCTAAACTGTGAATTTCAATCTGTCAGTATCGTACAATTGAACCTCTGTTAGCAATACATACACATGAATGTACGTATAGAACAGAAGTCAGCCAGTAAAACAACTGCTGAATGCACAATCTGAAGACAAATTTACAGTCTATATGTTTGAAGTGATAAAAGCTCTTAGCGAGTGCTCAGTTTTGCAGGAAAAAAAGCAATAATTTTCAAATTATATAGTAATTTTTATGAACATAAATGGATGGTAAATACTGCAAATTTCTATATGACCGAATGATAATTATGTTTTATATTTGAAATAGTCATCAAGGAATTGAAGCAGGTAATTAAATTGACTCATCTGCTTTCATCAAATTTGTAAAAGTACATAATAAAGTCAGTCAGAAACATGAATTTGGGGTATACACTGTTCCGTGGCAATTGTTGAAATTATATTTTTTATAAATACATATGTGAGACTATTTGCGTGTGTAGAATCCAAAGGACTTTGTATTAGACAAGGCCACTCATTTCAGCAACGTTAGCCCAGATGACAGTCATTGAAGGTTTCTGCCTAGGTTCATATGAGGGACTAGCCTATCCCACCCCAAAACATCCTAGTACAGGCTGAGTCTGGCCCCTTTCACCACACTATTCCTCTAATGCTGAAGAAAAGCAGGAACACTGTGACCAGACAAAGAGGTCGTAGCACACTGGTGTGTGTGTAAGGACACTTCTTTGAAAGACAAGCATTCGAGTACTTGAAGAGCAGCACAAAGGAATTCCTGCCTTTTCAGCCAACAAATAGTCTTCATCTAGAGCTCAACTTGCCTGTATGCAAGTGCATGTAGTGTGGGAAATAAACAAGAGGAGTTAGAGAGGTGTGCTATGATGTTACTGGCATCACAAAGATATGGTGGGATGGCTCATATGACTGGACCATTGAAATGGAATGATACAGGCTCTTTAGGAGGGACTGGCAGGGGAGACAAGGAGGGAATGCCGTGCTCTGTGCCAGTGACCAGCTGGAGTGCGTGGAGCTCTGACTGCCTGGGGACAGATGAGAAGCTGACCAAGAGACACCAAGCTGTGTGGTGCAGTGCACATGCTGGAGGGAAGGGATGCCATCCAGAGGGGCCTTGACAGACTGGAGAGGTGGGCCCATGTGAATCTCATCAAGTTGAACAAGCCCAAGTTCAAGGTCCTGCATCCAAGCCGGGTCAATCCCAAACACAAATACAGGCTGGGCAGAGAATGGATCAAGACCAGCTGTGGAAAGGACTTGGGGGGGTGGTGGATGAGAAGCTCAACTTGACTTGGCAATGTGCAATCATAGCCAAGAAAGCCAACCACATCCTGAGCTGCATCCAAAAAGATGTGACCAGCAGGTCGAGGAAAGGAATTTTTCTCCTCTGCTGTTGTGAGACCCCACCTGGTGTGCTGCATCCAGCTCTGGGCTGGAGCACCTCTCTGCTGAAGACAGGCTGAGAGTTGGGGTTGTTCATCCTGGTGAAGAGAAGGCTCTGAGGAGACCTGATAGCACCTTCCAGTGCCTAATGTGAGCCTACAAGAGAACTGGAGAGGGACTTTTTACAAAGGCATGTAGTGACAGAATAAGGACATTCAAACTGAAGGTAAGAAGGTAGGTTTTGATTAGATATTAGGAAGAAGTTCTTTACTGTGACAGTGGTGAGACATTGGAATAGGTTGCCCAGAGAATCTGTGCATATCCCATCCCTGGAAGTGTTCAAGGCCAAGTTGGATGCAACCTTTGTGCAACCTGGTGTAATGAAAGGTGTCCTTACCCATGGCAGGGGGTTGAACAAGATGATCTTTAAGATCCCTTCCAACCCAAATAATTTTATGCTTCTATGAAATAACTGCCCATCTAATTTTCCTTTCATTTTACTTTGAAATTTCACATTTCCACTCCCTGGGTAGAATTTGTCTCTCCTCTTATGCAGGACTTACTTGGTCTTCCTTTTTTTCTGTAAGTATTCCATAGTCCATGTAAAATTTTATAAAATAAAACCAAATTTGAAGATGCTATGTCAACTGGCTAAATGGAATGACAGAAAATGATCCAAAGATTTTAATTGTGTATTTCCTTATGGGAATTTAAAACTAAAATAAAATATAGATAGCTGAGACAAAGGAGGAAGTAAGGAGCGTAAAGGTTCATAAAGAATGCTTTTAGTATCTTAAAACCAGGTCGAACAAGTATATGGAAAGTGTAGAGGCAGATAAATAGCAAAGAGTGCACACAGTCTTTAATCATCTTGTACATTCTAAATTCTGAAAGAAAAAAGTTTATTTGATATATCAAAGTACAAACTTCCAAAAATGCTCCAAAACACTGGATTTTTAATATTGTTTTATTTTTTAAGAAATATTCTCTCTCAACCTATTTTTCCTATTTTCTTCTTAAAACACAGTAATACTCTTAAGACCTAAAAGTTGCAGGGGAGGTACAATCAACCACCTAGTGTGGATAAAGATCAGTTGAGAGGACCCACACAAGTTCCTATGAGCAAAATAAATCTAGTAGAGTAGGACTGGAAATTAATATTTTCCCCCACGGGTCTTGTACTAGCCTGCACAGCTGTGTATATTATTCTGTTTCACTTCTCTATCCTCTATGTATTTATATATAAAAAAATGACTCAATAGAAATTGTAACTATTGGTAACTAAACTCATAAGAACTCATAGAATACATTAGTCTACTCTCAGCATTCAGAGCTCTGGGCTTAACTACTTGTCAGAGTGATACCACAGAGGTCAAAAGTTGCGTTAATAAATTATTATAAAGATAAGGTTATTTCAAACGTGTTTCCATCAGGAGCTGATGAGTCTAAATATTACACATTATTATTGAAGCAAACAAACAACACTGTATGAAAAAAATACAACACAAAATATATTAAGGCAACTAGCACACTTTGCTGAAACAGAAACTATTTATAATATCCAGGATTAGGAAAAAAAAACCCACAACAAATAAACCACAAAAATTTTCTTTTTAGAAAAGGCTTTTTTTTTCTTTTCCTTTTTTGTTTTTCTGCATTAAATATGTACTAATCAACAGTCCTAGCACTTTGGCCATTTTAGAAAACACATGGTTGACAGACATTTAGGAGAAGAAAATTATAGAAAAAGAAAACCATGTATGTGAAAGAGTTTTTAATTTATACCTTGTAGGTACTGTCCATTCGTTTACTTTGTAGGCTGTTAATTCCAGGATCTCTTTAAATTTTGCAGAGCTGAACTTTTTTCAGAAATATTGTAAATATTTCTCCATTCAACTCCTTTAATGAGAAGTATTAAGCAGACTGATCTGTAAAATATAAACATGGCATCCCAGAAATTATACATGTGGTCTCTATTAGCAGAGTCTCTAGCACAGACTTAGAAATCTTGTTTGGTAAGTGAGGAGACACCTCAATTCTATAGCTTTGCTTTGGACTTACAGCAATGTGCTGGAGAAGGGTTTGAGAAAAACTACTACATCCTAAATGAAAAAAATTTGACTTAACCACATAGTTGTAAAATTCTCGTGTTTTGCATTCCTTCTTTTTTTTTAATTTTTATTTTACCTGAATCCCAATACTTTATTAGCTGTACAAAGTAGATCAGCTTTAGCTGTATCCCAAAGTCCTCACTGAGGAAGTAGGATTTCCAGGTTCCTGCTCCAAAACAGTATGAGATGGGAAAACCTACTTGCTATATGAAAATAGTTGCTAGCTGGCTATTGTGAAACAGTGTCTAGTCAGAGACTAAAATATCTGGTTCCTGCCTGTTGCTTCTGTTATGCTTTTTTTGGTAGTCATGATCTGAGGAGGCTTAAGACACTGGATCCAACCGGTGAGATAGGCAGGAGAAAGTCTTGCTGAAAATGCCTCTAGGGTTAGGTGTACGCCTGGGATTTGAGCGTCTCGCACAAGCAGGACGTAAGCAGTTCTGACATGCCTGCTGGCAGGAACTACGTGGACTTAAACACCACTGGGGCAACTACAGGGTAACAGCAGATAAGTAGGGGGTTTAAGGATCTTAAAAGCAGATAAAAGGTGCTGAAAGAGAATTAAAATTAAAAACCCATGTGTGTAAGGTAATTTTTAAAATGGGACTTTAAAATGGGACTTAGAAGTTTTTAAAAATATCATCCTGATATTATATATAAACTAAATTTAAAAATACAGCATAAATGCAATTATATTCCTTTTGTTCTACATTATCATAAAAACTATTTTTAACAGATTAAATGCTCAATTATATATTCCTTTACAACAGCTTCATAGCAGGGAAACTCCATCTGCACAAAGCTAATGTAACAGAGCAGAAAATCAGCTCTCAGTCTAGTTTTCTCTAGTCTCTACTTCATGTTCCTAAAAAGTTAAGAGATGCAGGAGTGGATCCAAAGATCAAAGGACATGAAATCTCCAAACTTTGGTCCAAGCCAGTCAGAATGCTCCTGTTTCACTGAGTATCAACATTACAAAGTCTAAACAGTCTGTCTTGCTATAGCAAAGCCAACAACTTTGCACCTATTACCAGTTAACCCATGCATTCTAGCACAAATATACTATAAAGGACATAAATAGACACTGTTTACTTTGCTAAAGCAGTGCCACAGCTTTAATATCTTGAAGAGCTTAACTTTCAAGACAGCAGGCTTACTAATTCTTATAAATATCCTCCAAAATAAAATTTTCAAAAATGCACAACTGTTTTCAACTATGTTGACAACAGTACCATGTCCCCTGCAGTTATTTCAGAGTCCTGACTGTGTGTAGAACTGATTCCAGTGTCAGAGTCTGTATCATTTATGTCCAGATTAGTCACTCTATGAACAAAGTCAGGAACAGCAATGCTGTTACTGGAGATGCCACTGCCCTTGGATGGCTCTTCATTTGATTGAAGCCTAGTTTCAATGTTGTCTTTAACATGTAGTAAATTAAATTCTTCTGTAAGAAGTTCATATTCTTTTTCCTTCTTTTGAAGCAGTGAGTCCCTGTATGTAAGTTCTTTCTGGATGCAGCTCAGGTATGAGTTGATTCTCAGACCATCTTTCATACTTTTTTCCAGCTCATACTTTACACTTTCCAAATCTGAGGTTTCCAGCTCAGCATTAGCTGCTCCTTCTGTGCGGACATCCTCTCCATTTTCTTCCATGCATATACCGTGTACCTCTCTTTCAATTTCAGCACATAGGTTCTCTATTAATTGTTTGTGATGTTTCAGTCTTTCTTCAACCTGTAAAATTCCCTCACTTTTGCTCAAATAGTCATGCATCTCTTTTTGATCAGATGGCCTACTCCCTTGCTGCTCAGCCTCACTTGTATTGATCATTAAATAGGAGTCCTGCACATAATTTTCTCCATCATTGGCCACACGATCTAGATGGAATTTCGCTTCACATTTTTCAATTTCCATATCTAGTTCTTTCATTCTAAGGACCTGCTGATGAATGGTATGATCTTGAGAAATTATCAGATGAATCAGCGTCTCCATATTATCTCTCTCTTGCTGAACACTGTCCTGCTTAAGCTTGGCCAGTTTCCGGAAAGTCTTCCTCACAATTTTCTTTTGCTTATCTATTGGCAACATCTTCATGTAGTTTGCTGGACTGAGGTCCCACTGCTTTTCTACATTTTGAACAACCTTGGCTTCAGCTGTCTTCCACAACGGAAACGAAAGGAAAGCATCTGACTTTACCAACACAAAATGCAAATTAGACTGCTCTTCCCCCCAGGCCTTCCAAAGTCTCAGAATCTTTGTCAAGGGAGGCAGTACTCGCTCCGAGCCTCTCCATTTTTCTACAATGCAGTAATCACTAGGTTTTCCAAAAAGGACCTTTTTCTCTCCAAATGTTGTCTGATGTTCCTCAAGCAGTGCTTGAATCACTTCTGAGCAAGTTGTGCGCTTTGTCAGGCCACATACAATCTTCTCCTCCTGACAAACCCAAACCACAATCTCCCTTTCATTTGAAGCCATGTCCTTGCTGGGAGATCTGGAAAACAAGAAGAGACCAAGAATAAATTACATATCAATGGCAGAGACAGCATGAATAATTACTATAATTCTGATATGACTAACACATTGAAAAACTCCTGTATTATTGTACAAGACAATATACTTGCTTAAATTGCATGAAGAAATGTCTTTGGATTAAGTAACAGCTTTAATTGGCTAGTGCTTTAATATTATTACTAGTCCAGCTGAATGGGAATGTCACACAAAATGTCTTTTATCAAATCTTGGTTTTGTACACTAGTAAGTGTGTATTGACAATCAGTGATAAAGTTTGGTAGTGTGCATTACACTTTCAGACTGTCCTCGTACAAGATAGCTTTCAGATCTTCGTATCTGTTCTCATTACAGAGTCTGCAGACATTCCTAAGCTCTTAGAAATGGCTTCTGATGGGAAGAAGAGACTGAACATAGATGGACTGAGGAAAGACAACTGAACACAACCAATGAATCAGACAATAGGATAAATCTATAGTTCTTCTGCCACACCTGTAACCACACAAGCATAAAAACAATTGCCTTCCAATTTTTTTTTAACTAGCGTCAAGAAATTTGTTGCTCTTCTTGAAGCACCAAATAGCCTGAATTCCAGTGAGTTGTGAGAGAATACCAGCTGCAAGAGAATTCATACATGGGTCTGTATTTTATCACATTTGAAATGATACAGAAATGCAGGAAAAGGAAAAAAGTTCTTTTACTTACTTGTTTATTTGCTTGTTTGTTTATGAATTACAATGAATGTGCTATTAACCTGGTACCTCCTTATACACTGAGATACCGAACTCCAGGTGTCTGATATGGCATTACAGATCCTGTAGCTGTCTAATTAGTACAATCAGTAGTGCCTAGACAGCAATTCAGTTGACCGAAGGTAGAAGTTCACTTTACAGCTAATTCTTCAGTTTGCCCCCATCTGGTCCTGGACTGCTGTGGGCCTGTGTTGGCAGAGTTGCCTGGATATTCATGTCCTCAAGACTCCACATGAATAGTTCGCTTCTTGCCCAGACCTGATGATTTGACCTCTTGCATAAAATGATAAAACAGTGAATTCCCCAAGGAAAAATGCCTTTCTTTGGATTTTCTGGTATCCATTGCAGTTAATTTGAATGAATGAGGTTTAACCTAGTCTGACAGAGAAAGCTTGAAAATGAAAATAACTATTCAGACAATATTCAAAGGGCTCAATACAGCATTTTTTTTCTATCTAGGACTACTTATTCATAGAACTTTTCCAGTCTTCTGAGTTGTACTAGGAATGGAGTTTTATTTGGCTTAATTATGGTTATACCCTATGATTAGTAAAGCAATCCAACTTGTTCTTTTTTCTTAATTATTACACAACATGACAGACACATTGCAATCCAATAAATTGAACTATGATTGACTCAGCTCTAGGTGCCACTCTGACCAGGAGGCAAAAATCCTTAAAAGAGAGGAAACTGCAAATGAATACTAATAAAACTGACAACAGTAAGTTTATTAGTATTATTGCACAGGAGAGCTCTGTCCAACTACATTGCTTCAGGTCTTGGAACATTCCTCTGTAAAATGTGTGTTTTGGTAGATGACTCTTGAGTAATAACATCATTTTCCCTCTCCAACAGCTCCCCCTCGCAGACCAGCATTTTACAGTAATTATTTTTTGAAACTGGTGCTCAAAAGATTAATAATGTTTTCATAGACTACTTCTCAAAATAAGAAAGCATTCATCACAGACACAGAAAATGGCAAAGAGGCACAAAGAAAGAGTAATATTCAAGTTTAACCAGAGGGGAGGGAATGAAGGATGATATTAGATTAAATGGCATTTACTGTGAAGTATATCACATGCTAAAAAATCAGTATCTGTAAGTCCTTTGAGATTTACAATATACAGGATGGTATAATTTTTTTTTTCAGTTGACAGATTGGCACTTAAATGAAATTCAAGTAAATAGCCAGGTGCAATATAAGTCAGCTGTGACTACAATAATTTAGTATTTGCTTTACACTACAGATATGAAAAGAAAAAAAGCAACAAATAAACTACAGTTACACCATTTATGATGCATAAAATTATGCAAAATGAATTATCAGAAAAACAGTGTCTCAAACCATGTTCACTACTGATACATAAATATTTGATTTACAAATGTAAGTGTATTACCAGTCATTGAATTTAGATTTATAAAAGTACTGACAATAAAAAAAAGGCGTAAAAATATAAGAAATACCATACTGGGGACTCTGAAGTAGTAAATTCAGGCTGCATCTTTCCTGGTTTCTCTTGCAATCAAGAAATACATTTCAGGAAATGAATGTCATCTCTTCTAACATTCTTCTGAGTGTCTTATACAATCTGTTTTCAAATCAAAACTCTCTATTTTTTGTGGGTTTTATTCTTGTTTTTGGTTGATTTGCATATTTTCTCCTAGTCAATATTTTCAGTATGTAACTGATTATGTGGATTAAGCAGAAGCTTACTGTCTCTTCTCCTCCTGGCTCCTTTAAAGTTTTCTTATGAAGCCAGTTTCTCTCTGTGTTATTAGCAGATCTTCAGATAAATATGCAGAGCCCTAGACATCCCATCATTATTGCACTGATAAATACTTTTACTATACTTATATGGAATTCCCAGAGTTCAGCAGGAGATAAGCAAACTACTGATGGAAACACACTGTATATTGTAAAGCAATCTCTACAGGACCCCTGAAAACAATATGGGTGTAAAAATAACATCTTTAAATTATTTTTTCAACCCTTTTTTAGCTGTTTATTGCCCCCTGTGACTTTTTAAGTTACGATGCACCTGTCTGCCCAGACTTTACATTAAGTTTTTTTGGGAAAGGATGGTTCTTTACTTTGTCTATAGCATGTAACTAGTAGTAGCACTGCACAATTGCATAACGTATGCACATGCAGGTACCCAAAGAACTCAAGTAGCTTGTACAGGAAAATATGTACTTATAAATATATACGTATATAATGTATGTAACCTACATCTTTTAATTATATTGTCACATTTTACAGAAAAGGAGAGAAGAAATTAAAAGAAATTCTGAACATCTCTGTAATTCTTGGATCAAAGCAGAATGGTAAAGTCCAAATTCTTTCCTTAACTTTTCTATGTGTTTGTCCCAACATATATTATCTTAATTTTTATTCAGTCACTTCACTCAATTTTTGATCTTTACTTCTAACCAAAAATAATTAGCCAGACATTTATAATCTTACATTGCCATGGAATTCTAATATATTATAAAATATCAAAAGCGGTTCTTTATTATTTTCCACTAAAAAATGGCAAACTGGCACCTTACCATGGACCTTTTAAGTAAAATTTACTGTATAATTCTTTCATCATAGTTAATTCAGGTAGTTCCAAACAAAAATGAAGCATGATTGTGTCAGTCACAGAATAACAATTACTAAAAACTTGCTTTCAGGATGCAAGAACATGCCAGTACTAGGAAATATCTTTTGTTAAACTGTGCTTTCCTCATAGAAAGTGAAGAGTCGATTCTGCATATATGAAGTGGAATTTATCTGAAAGTTAAGATTTCAGTGTAAATTCACCATCGAAAGTACCTCTTCATCAAGAGAAGAGAGAAGACCTCCAAGAAGAAATCCCCACTGCCTAGCCCATCTTTGATCATTGGGAATAATCATCAGATGAAGCTATTGCTCGCATTCATTAACTACAAGAGACCTATATGGCCACCTTCAATCAAATAGCTCACTTTCAGGTAGCTAAATTCAGGTGAAATTAATCCAATCAGATTCCGGTTTATCTGACAGAAATGTGGCAAGAATGGTTACAGCAGCAGCTGATTTAGTAAAGACAATTAAATGTGGGATCTACACATCATAACTTCACAGCTTAGTTTAGAGCTTGACTATTCAATTTAGCCAGTAATTTATAATGAAATCCATTATTCATTTCAATACTAAGGAAGAGGTCTTGAATAAAGTTTGGTTATTGACAGGAATTCCTTTTTTTTTTCCTTACATGCAATACTAAAAAGTTATAATCTTCAGGAACAAGATCTACTTTTAAAAGGTCATTTTAACAGAGAGGCAACCTTCTCATATTTATAGGTTCCTTGACTTCATGTCCTGCAGTTTTGCAAGGGACAGAAAAGGACTAGCGTTTTTAATAACATAGCAGTTAATAGGTGTTAACAGCCAAAATGTTTTTCCAGTTTAAATGTTTGGCTTTCCTGAAGACCACAGTAACAATTTCTTCAAAATTAGCTAGGCAACTTCTCGTATTTTTTCAAAAATATATTGCTGCTGTAAACAGGCTTTGAAGCTTTTAGTGCTGGCTTGAATTCTGTTTCTTTGATTTGATCACTGAAATGTTCTACTTATACATGTAAGATTATAAAGTCTTGATGATAACAACAACGTGTGAGTCTATCTTTTTTTTTACAAAGCCACTAATTACTTAGGAACGGATGGGAATTTAAACTTAATAATGGTCAAAAGCACATTCCTAATCTTTTTGTTTGCTTGGTTTGATTGTCATTTTCATGCCTTCTGCTGCTTGCTTCTCTTCAAGGTGACCCAAAACCCCATCCTAATCATGCTCTAGACCTCACACAGTCTTAATTATGTCAGCACAAACTGATTGTTGTATGTCAGATATACAATTTGTTAATTTATTCTTCAGGCCTAGGGGAAGGTAATACATTCCAGCAACATACAGACAAAACAAAAACATGTACTTATGTCACACAACATCAAAATATGAGATAGCTCAAATGCTGGAAGAGGCACTTGTGATATTCACTGACTTTTAAGGTATGTCTGGCCCAAAAATATACATATCAAACACATAATTATTTGCCTTCCTAAAACAATCTCCCTAAATATGCAATATATAGATTTACAACCAATCATGACAATTAAATAAAGGGATCCCCCTACTTTTTGGAATTTCACCTTCATATATACAAGATGCTTCTTTTTCCTTACTGATTTCTACAAACATTCTGTTGGGACTAGATCACTTCCATATGATATTGTTAACAACTTAATGCAGTCTTTCTGAAATATAATGGACACCGAAAGAGTATTTCGCCCTTGTTGAGAAAAAAAGCATAGATAAAGATCTTGTCTCCCCTCACTGCAATACATTCTTTCTAGACTTCCCCTCCCTCCCCGCAAAAAAATTAACTCCTTTTTCAATATTATCTTATTTCTTGACATACCCTCTGCAAAGAAAAATCAAACTGATTAGCTAAAAAATAGTTAGGAAAGGGATTCAAACCTGAGATTATGTTTATGACCAAAAATTTTACTATAGTTGCCTCCTCCCAGTCACTGAAATAATTTATATGGAATTAACATCAGTTGGTGAAAATAGATCTCACATCAAGCACTACATTAACCTCTTCCTTGAAAATGCATACAACTCTTAATAATTCATAAATTTTCCATCAGAGAGTTCATGCTGGAAAGCCATTTGTGTAAAATATCTTATTTGTTTTTTCACCAATTTATTGGGGAAATCATGTTTTATTCTATGACAGCCTAAGCCCTCTCAATAGCACATACAGTCTAATCTGCAACAAATCAAATGGTAATTGTGTTTAAGAATTGACATACTGCTGTGATGGGGTCCTCAGCTGACCAGAGTATGTAGGTATCTAAGTCTGTTGCTTTCCTGACCTCCCCAAGATAAGATCAAAGTGCTTCTAAACTTCTAAGCAAACCCCTACATTATGTCAAGATACCACCCAGAACAATTCACTTTCTTCAATGGAGAGGCCAAAAAAGCTTTAAAAGAGAACCCTGCTGCTGCCTACGGCATCCTTCCAGTGAAGTTCTTGCCTAGAGATTCAGGGTCTGCCATCTCAGTGCTTTCCTAGAGTCCACTAAGAAACATACAACTGTTAGGGAGACCCAGGCAGGGCTGTGCTCCCCGTGTTGCTCAGCAGTCCCTACGTTCTTTCTGAAGCCATGCGCTCCCAGCTCCTCAGCAACAGGTTCTGTGCCACATCTCCCACCTGCCACATTGCACAGTGGGGAACAATCGCCCAGCCAGGCCTGCCCAGCGGCTCAGCCACTTGCTCTCCTTCAAAAATGTGGTGATACAATGGCATATATCATCCTGGGAAAGCAAAAGACACTCAGCATTTAATAACCTAGTATTTTCAAGGGGCTGGTCTTTGAGCATGCTGCTGGGGCACATAAGTATGCCTGTTGGGAAGTATGTATCTGCGCTACGGTCTTCTCTTTGTTCAACACCCACAGGTGTTTCTTCCATGTGCAACAGCCCAGAGAGCACTTGCTTTGTTTTTGTGCACTTGCTAAAAACCTTGTTATGGCAGTGCCAAGATTATTAATCTCTGTTATCTCTTAGAGCTGAGCTATAACTATCATCAAAGATATGACTATCTATCAAAAATGTGATGGTTTTTAATTACATTTACTTGCTGGAAATCGTAAGAAGCCAGTATTACAGGGATACCTACTTGACAGAAATGACCTACATTTGTAGCATAGGGCACATGCTACATGTAATTTGAGAGCTTCTGATACCAGTGACTTTTACATGTCAGGGTATATAAGGGATAATTTATATATCAGCCACAGAATATCTCAAACTGAAAGGGACCCATAGGGATCATCGACTCCAACACCCTGATCCTCACAGAACTATCTAAGATTAAACCATATGACTAAGAGCATCATCCAGACACTCCTTGAGTTCTGAAAGACTTGGTGCCATGACCACCTCCCTGGAGAGACTGTTCTTGTACCCAACCCCACTCTCAGTTAAGAACCTTTTCCTAATGTCCAATGATTTGTGGAAAGGGTGAGGGAATGTGGTTTCTACCAGACCTCTGACGTAATATGGAGTCAATAACCTAATATGAAGTCAAAGCATAGAAAATACATACATTATTACATACCATTTAGATAAGATAACATTGCTTTGATTGTTTTTATTGTATTATTGCTTTTATTGTATTGCTTTTATTGTTTCTTTTTCAAAATCTCAGCATGTTACCATACAGGGGTGTGTGTGTGTGTGTGGGTGTGTGGGTGTGTGTATATATATATATGCATATATGAGACAATAGATGATCATTATGAAAGAAAATATCAAAACATACTTTGGCTTTTTGTGATTTTTATCTGTGAAATTTGCAAAAAAGTAAAACTATTGGTGCCACGTATTGCAGCTCGTGCTTGGAAGAAACTCTAACTTAATTTCATCCAAAAGGATTTTTGAAAGTGAATTTAAACATTAAAGGTATAGAGAATACAGAGCCCATGTGAAAGCTAGGGTCAGAAGTATTTCAGCCTTCCAGGAATAAATGGATCATATTGAAAGTTCATATTAAGTTTATTCAGACTATCCACATTTAGATCACCCTTTCTCTCAACTTTCTGTCCCCTTCTGTAAAGTTATTCAAAAAGCAATAAAGGCCAAATCTTATACTTGGTATGCCTCCTGCCTAACTAGATTACATGCTTCTGAGTTTCCTAAGGGCAGCAATGAGGAAGTAGCTACTCTCTGACTACCCAATGAAGCTGGAATTACTCCAAAGCCTTAGGGATTCAAGTGAGCCTATTAACTAACTGCATTCCCGTTCCTCTTCACAAGTACCTAAAAACAATATTAATGGAGGCACAGTTAATGTCCATGTTGTGTAGGACACAGAAATTCCACACATGACATGTCAGAAACTTGGTTCTTCTTCCCTTCTGCATCACGTGAAAGTCAGGGAAATGGCCACCTGAAAGGTATCATGGCAAGGCAGAACTAGTACTTTAACTGTAAGAATAAAACCTTTTGATACAGATAATCAGTGTAGTGCCAGTTCTGTGGGAAGACTTGGAAAGAACACCACAGAACTTCTGAAAACAAAATAATATAGAGAGAAATAAATTTCTCTCTGCCATGTTTCTGTATCCATTTAATGTTGCTCTATGATAAAACTCCCTCTTTTACAGGAATGTACACAGGCATTTACTAAAAATAAAAGAAAATTAAGCATCTTGTGAGCCATGTGATATTTTTCAAACATACACATATACACAGTAGTTTGGGTGCTCTAATTGAAATATTTCAAATATTTGAAAAAAGAAAATCTAAAGAAAGTCTATTTTTATAACTAGCTAGTTACAACACATTTTTTTCCTGGTATAAATTCATGTTCATCTTTTTGTTCTTTTTTAAAGACATAAATTTTTAATTCAACAAGATACCCATACTGTCAGGAAGGCTCTATGAAGCATTTTAATTAGGAACAGCTGTTGCAAATTATGTCCTATATGAATTAAAATTTATGTACTTAAAACTGTAAGTAGTTCCTTCATCTCTTCTGCAGAGAAATGCTGTCACCTTAGCTACTGTACAAAATTGCATACATTATAGTACAGCAATGATCCATGGTTGAAATTTCTGTTCACCTAAACACTTTATACTATATTGGTGCTCTATGACAAATTTCAGTGAAATAACTTTGAATTGCAATGGGATAGTATTATTTTTTTTAATTGAATAAAAGCATGAAAGGTATGACAGTTTGAGGAAAATAATTGTGATAATTATTTTATTACAAATAACTCATTCACACCAGATTGCTGCTGACTCGAAATGTCAGGCTTTGGTAAAAAATCCCATGGGAAATCATGTGCTTCATTCTAATAACTGTACTGCTCAGAAACAGGTGTCTGAACAGGGATCAATTGTTAATAAAAATAAAAAAAAGGAAAAAAGCCCTGACAGTACTTAAAACAGATTAAAGGGAAACTAAAGCAGCCAACAAGAAGGACCAACAAGGGCTGACAGCAATAATTCTATCATCTCTTAAGTGGACAGCAGAGCTTGTACTACATAGAAAATAAGCCAAGAAATTGCACTAACTCAGGGGATTGCGCTAACAGAAGGACAGAAGTAAGAGATACTGCAAGAGGAATTATACACCTTGGTCACTACAAAAGAGTGATAGTTGTGATGGGTTAACCTGAACACTCCCTTTCTGCTCTGTGTAATAATGACAGGACTCTGTGTCATTGCTACAGTGGCCGATATTATTTTGCAAAACCTCATTTGTCAGGCCTGAGTGCAGTTTTTCAGCGAAGCTGACCAAGAGTTTACTAGGTCCTCCACTTACTATACCATATCTCTGCCCTATACCATGTTTATGCTTCCAATCACTTAACCTGCAGGCAAGTGCAAAGGCTGCAGTGGAGACTGCATTTGCCCCTGCCCTTTCCTCCTGTGTCACCTCCGAAATTGTCCTCTGCCCCTAAGGGTACACATTCTCTATAAATTACATCTGCTTTAAATCTGCCTTCCTGTCAGACTAATCATCATTTCTCCATTGTATAGTCAAAGTCATAAGGTTGGTAAGTGGATATTAGTCAAAAAAATGTTTGGAATTCCAGCAAGCGTGGTGTGCACATAAAATGCCATGACAGGTAACACGTTTATCATACCAGGCCTGTATTTGCAGTAGCCTGACACAGTGGAGGTGGAGGTTTGAGAAAAGAACTAGCTGTCCACCAAAATATTTTCCAAGATGAGTAACAGTAACATCAACAATTTACTTTACTGGGAAAACATGCTTTGATGTTTATATTGCAACTGCTACTGAGGAAGCAGCTGTTATACAGGAATGGAAGATCCAGGAAAAACTCCAGAGCCAAAACAAACACTGACATATTCAGTGATAATAATTCTTTAGATCATGATGGGGGGGATGGGAAGATGGGCATTTTCAAATTCCTCAGTGTTAAAAATCAACATGATAAGTTTAGGAACATCAATACAGTAAATGCTACATTTTGATTTTGAGCAGTGGGTAGTTCTCACTAGTGAACAAATGAAAATGCCACTGGTACTTTTCATCTACCACAAGAATTTTGCTACACTGCAAAAATACAATTCTTTAAATTGCTCCTGTATCTAGTTTAACTGCCTATGCATATTTAAGCTCTGGTTACACTAGACAAACTTTATGGAGAGCCTATTAGTAATGTACAGAATGTGTCTAAAATTTCATCACTTTCAGTAGTATATAGGAAGCAGAATAATTTATGGCTCATTTGGAACACAGGCTCCTAAGCGATAGAGTTGCTGTTACAGTTAATAGAAATTTGTGTTATCTAACTTCTCCCACTAGAATTTTTATAACTGCCTATTAGAAGCACCCTGATTGTTTACGAGCTTTTGAGATCAAAGAAGTGAGGGGAATTCCAAGCACTGAGAGTATGAGGGGTTTTTTTGCTTGTTTTGATTTGGGTTTTTTCTTTTTTTGTTTTTTTTTTTGTGGTTCCATGAAATTCAGTTCAGCTTTTGTTGAAAGGCAGAAGTATATTGCTTCCCTCCCCTGCCTTTGTTGACATTTTTCCCAGTGAAGAAACAAACACAAAACATTCTGAGGTTGGGTCTGAGCTGCCAAAACATGAACAAAGCTCACTGTATGTAGACAGATGATAATATGGAAAGTTAAATAATGGAATGAGATACAGACAAGGAAATAATAGGACTTCATGCTACTTTTCCAATACTCCCTGATCTGAAGGAGGCTGGGATGGTTGCCTTCTTATGAACCCTTACATACTGTGCATGTTTTGCATCTCTTCTCTGCTCCTGGTGGCACCATGTGAGACAGGTGCTCTTCTCATTCATAATGAATGGAAAGTCCAGATGGACCTGGTTTCTTTTTGCCAATCCTAAGGCTGAACTCAGGCTCAGAAAACAAAATAAGAAAAACACTCATTTGTGTTCTAAGGTGTCAGGCAAGAATACTAGCAATGCAAAGAAAATGGTAGAGAATGTCCAGGAGCCTGGAAAGGGAATTTAGGACTGCCCTTTGTGCAAAAGCAAGTATTTAGAGCTGTTCAACCACCTCATCAATCATCACCCTTTCCTAACTTTTTAAAATCTAGTGATTTGTCAACACAGCTTTTTTGTATATCATAAAATCTAGTCTGAGTATCTCTCTATATGGTTTGCCAGGAGTGAGCAAGACAGGATAGGCTTTAATATTCTTCTGTACTCTTATGTATTGCAATAAATTTTACAGAGTGAACCACCCCACCTTGAAACTATATTATATGATCTTTCCCATTTCATTTGCTTTCATTAAATCATTTTGAAAAATATCACCTCAAAGTATGTTCTAGCAAGGCCTCATTTACAATCAATTCTTTCTTTTCTTTTTTTTTTTCTTTTAAATTTCTCCCTCAAACTTTCTGGAAGACAATTCAGTGACAAATGTGTTCCATTACTTACAATATCTGAAGAGCTGAAAGGAAAAAAAGATGAGATAATGAAGTGGACTCTTATATAAATGTTCATTCTAAAGAGCTAAATTGAGTACTAGATACATAATTACGCTAACGAGAAGAGTGGACATAATTTTTTAAAAAAGAAACCTGAAGCATTTTTAGTGTCCATTGTCAGTCTGAGAGATTTGTGCAGCTTATGCTTTCAAGTAATTTTCTAAAATTGCCTATCAATGAATGCTTCAATATGTAGTTAGTCAGCCACAGGCTGATAGGGTCTCTGAAATATAACCACATCTTCTCTGAAGAAGCTACTGAACAAATGAACAAATGAAATAAATTGTTAACCTCACCAACTGTGCTCTTCCCAAGCAATGGATATGCTAAAGAGGGCATAGGAGATTGCAAAACTAGCTCTAGCCAGCTGAGCAATACAGGTAGGAAAGGCAAAAAGGGATGAATTGCTGACTGGAAGCAAATTTAATGCTTGATCACAAAGATTACCAAGAGTAATGGGAAATTTATGAGATTAATGCAAAGAAGAAAGGTGTAGACAAGAGAGAGATACAGAGAATGGTGTCCAGTAGCCCCCCCCACCAATTTTTAGCTGTAGGATGATGAGGGAAGCTGACTGCAGAGGAAAGACATCCCATGTGATTCAGATGAAAAGCTATGTGAATCCTAAAATATTTGAACAATTGTGACTTAAGCCCAAAACCTGTTCTGTGACAGACATAATGAGTTCAGATAATATGTTTCCAGGCGGGTCCATACGAAGAGGCTTATAACCATGACAGTTGTCCATCAGAACCCTCCCACTGGAGCTGAGCTTCTTCTCTGACCTCCAACAGGTCATGATGAATTAAGCCATAAAAATAAAAGTCTTGTTAAACCATCTAAGATAGCCATCTAAAAGTAATTTAGGAAGTTTAGGAGGAAACTGTTCAAAAATTTAATGCAGCTGAAAAGGTGGTAACTCATGGCAAGAGATTTGTGAGGAACAGGGAGAGCAGGTATAGGCCAAAAGTCCACAGTGGGCACAGCTGAAGCTAAGCACAGCTACGTGACTGTGACCAAAGACCAAGGCAGGCCCGAGAAATAATGGTGCTAGTTTTGTGAGACTCATCTATGGCAAGATAGTGATTATCCCAAGCAGGCTGTGATACCAGAAAGACACTGCAAACTACTTGTTGTTATTAGTTCACAGAAAGTCAGACTGAGTCAACATTCAAATTAATCCTGTGTTTCTTTATTTCACATATCCAAATGTCTTTGCAGGTGGGGATCCTTTCAACATATGAGCAATTCAGATGGCTTCATAGCTCAGGGAGGATAAAAAGGCCTTTTAACAAGGTACTTCATAAGCTGAGTGGTTACCACAGTGACAGCTGGGTGAAGGCATGCTTCCCTCTGCCATGTGAACAACTCTGTCATGTTGGGAGAAACACACATATTTAGCTTTCTTCCATGACCGTGTGCACATTCTGTTTGTCACTTCTGACATCTACAGAAGTCTGGTGTGTACTTAGGTTTGTAGTATGTAGATGCATAAATATGCAATCGACAGAAGTGGCTATTTCTGCATGTATTGTTTATATATACAATGATTTTGGGGTTGCAATATATTTTATTGTACATGTGTGACAGTATATCTTACGAGCTATACGTATGCATTCTGTGATCACATACAACACAAGCTGTCATGTATGCATTTTTGTACTGAATATATGCCTACCAGGCACAAGTGCTTTAGCACAAAGGAATATGTTTAAGATGCAGCCAAGTACTGAAATTGTTCAGTTCAGACATTGTTCTTGAAGTTTTCCATGCTACTTAGTTCAACAAAAATTAATTTGATTCAGTGTACTCATAGCAAGATTCTGCTGCACTGGTCACCTGCCTCACTTAAACGCATATAAGAGAGAGTACTCAGTTTTGTCAGAGACACAGAAGGTACTGGGGCATTGCAGACATGGAATGTTATAACTTTCAAGTATCTTCCTTGCTGCTGAAATTCATAATGCTCACTTGGACATCTCAACTTCCACAGAAAGTACTACAGAAGATTCAACTCCTAACAATGGGGTTTTCTGACACCAGCAAGTTCAGCAGGAATTGACCTAAAGCAGTCAGAAACATGAACAAAAGGACAGGACTTAGATGTTTTTAGATCATGTTCAAATGTTCACTGCATTAAAAAAATGCCAGCATTAATTAGAACAGCAATCAAAACCTGATTCCCTTGTCTCACTAAAACTTTCAACACTAATCCTTGTCCTTGTCTGCCTTACTGTAATTTAAGCCAGCAAAAAATGGTTCAGCTTCAACATTAAATATTGAGAGAATTTCAGTTTAGAATTAACTCCACAAGACCTTCCTGAAAAATGCAGAGTGAGGGAGGCGCAAACTGCATGGTGTTCAGGATCAGTGTAAGACATGATAGGAGTACAGATAGATGGGGAGTGCTACCAGTCAGAATTTAAACATCAGAAGTTCTTAAACACTGTCTTAGGTGACTACAGTTACATTTAGGCACCAAAGTGTCCTTCATAAAACTGGCCTTTATTACTTCTGTTGGTTCAATATGGGCGCATTTTTATCTTTTCTCCTAGGTATGGTACAACCCTTTTAGAGGATACTTTTCAAAATTTAAACTTTTGATATATGTCCTTTACCATCAGATATTCAACTGCTTTTCAGGATGACATTACTGAATTTATCTCCACATACTCTTGTAGGGAAAGAATTCCCTTTTACAAACAAAAGCTCAGAAGTTTGAGGCCAAAGATATTCACTCATTTAAATTCCCACTCTAACTGAATTGATATCCATAGACATGTGCAAAGCAAGACATCCATAAACTTCCTTTGCTCAGCCCTTATGTAAAAGAGTTTACAAGACACTGAATTAGCAAATGAGGAACCCACAGTGAGTAACCAGTTCTCTAAACTGTGGTTTATGTGACTTGCCCAAAATCAGGTAGGAATTTTGTGGCAGGGTCAGCAAAGACATCCATGCTATTAGGATGGTTCTCCCTTAATCATACATTATCTACCTGTAATGCACCTCTCCGTTCATGTTTCCCTTTTTAATTTCTAAAATGAGTGGTGCAAAAGATGGTTAATAACCTGCTCTACAAATCTGAGCATGCTCCATGAAAATTGGGTGGAGCTCATATCATCTACCTTAAGCTATTTAAAAATGTAGATGTGCAGTCAAAGATAATTTTCTGACCTTCCTCTGTAATCAGTGGCATAAAATAGGCACCTCCAAAAGGGTGACTAATCCCATACTGACAGCCTGTCTAAGACTGAATGAATTGCCCTCTGGAAGTGTTTAGATATATCCATTAACTACAAAGGGTACCTAGATGACTAGATACCTAAATTTTCAGTGGTTCAAGTAGAGTAAGATGGAGCCTGACATTTGTGTTTTACTGTGCGCTTGAATCTCAGGAGTGATGCAAGTGTCAGCAAAAGTACTGTGACCATCCACAACTGCAGTTCCAAAAATAACTTCAGTCTTTGTCTGGAACCTGTACTGACTTTCATGGGTAAACAAACATTATTAGTTATCTACATAATCCTTAAAGTACCAGGAGTCTGGGAAAGTGCAGTAAAGTCAATACCATCCCCAAATCGTTGTTAGAAAACTGAATTTGTGCAGAGCTTTTCAGTAAAACAGGATATCAACAACAAAGTGGCCCTGAGAGATACAGGCAATAATCAAGTTAAAAAAGTATACTCGGTGCCTTAGCAATCACTAGGGGAAGTCTGTCAACAGCTAATGTCCAAAGGAAACAGCAGATCAGAGCATTAGTTTACCAATTATGAAGCCAAACAAAACATCAGCAGCTGAACATCAGCACAAGATCCCATATTTATAAATATCACTAAACCACTCTTTGATCAGTGAGCAAAGTCTGATACCTTCCTATGCCAAATGAGGTCTATTTTAGGTCATCAAAACAGTGTCCCAACTGTTGCTCTGAAAAATGTTGTAGCTTAAAAGTGCTTTCACAGTGGAAGATACCCTCTCTAGAAATAAATCCTTTGAATTGAAGGAGGTTGGGGAAAGCAAACTAAGATGTTCTACATGGGTGATGGAATCTATTAACACAAAGCAAATTGCATGTTCAGTACCCAAGGGCAGACTCTCTTAAAAATTAGTAGTCTTCACTCAACTGCATTATTCCAGGGAAGTCATACACCCATACAAGCTAAAGTAAGGTAAACATATTTATACCTGTCCAAAACAAAGGTCTAATAGATTATTAAATGTTCATAAACCTGATTTTGTCCTTGAACATGAGAAGATTATGCTTTTGCGTATTTATTTCAAGCTTTGATATTTCTCTGTATTAAAAGGAGGAAAAAATAAAATCTGCTTTTCAATAGAGATGATTATATTTACCATTATGATGGGAAATTTGTAACTCAGAATTCTTTACATCAATGGAAGAGAACAAATAGAGGTTGAGAACAGAGAAAGCAACTTCATCAGATTCATGATTTTGACCCTCGATATAAACAAATTATATATTACATTCACAGGAAACACTTACCCTCTCTATAAATATATTTTCCTCCTGTGATTATTCTGCAACTTACTAATTAATGTGGAAAAAAATCATAAAAAAACAACCACAACCCAGAAAAACAGAGGCTTACATCACCTCCAAGATTACAACATAAGAAATAAGTTGGTGCCCTGGCTTCTTCTAATGCTGATGCTTCAAAATGCATGTCTAGAAACAATCTAAACTACCATTTAAATGGTTCAAACCAACAAGAGGCAAAAATGTACTCAGGCAGACAGGAGTGAGAATGAAACAAGAAAAGTTGGTGAAAAAGAAACACAACTTTAAATAAAGTGTATAAATAAAGTGCATGAGAGATGTGCCAAACACTCACTGGAATTTTTTCTTTCCAGTTTAATGTCTTTTGCTCATTTCCACATGGCATCAGGACTTGTGTTTTCATAGCATTAAAAATATAACTACATGAAAACTTTATTGTCATTACCATCAACAACTTTCCTTTCTGTTTTTTATTTTCTACAGGTAATTTTCTTTTCTTTTGTTCACTTCACAAAAACCACCTCAAAATATATTAAGATGCACATAACATTTCTTTATTTATTTCTCTTTCTGGGACATTAAAACCCTCCTCACAAGACATTTTTAACATTATGGAAAATTGTAAACCACTGCAAAATTCCTCAGAAAATCACATAAAATCAAACCTAAACAATCTACAGTGTATTCTCACTTCCCTGCATGGCAGCTAGCTCTAGTGGACTGTACAAGAACTAGAAAAAAAGAACTCACAGATTTAATTCATACCTCTCCCACTAACTGGCTTTCACACTCTGCACTTCTACACATTTTACACCGTCTAGTCATGTCCTATGTATTTTCCTGAGGCATGTAAATGTTAACACCCAAATTACTGCTAAGGAAAACTAAGTAAGCTTATCAGTTGTTTGAGGTCACAAACAAGTCGGTATCGTTATCACTATTGCAACACCTGCACCCTAAGTGTATTTCTGGCTAGGTTAAACCAGGAAAAGGCAATGCAGTTAATCCTGAAGCCAAATGAGTTGTTCCAGAAATGTGCTCCAAAAAGTATTCTTTTGGACAAAGCTTCCTGAAACTCTTTGTCTCTTATCTGTTTTGTCCTGTGCAATACCCAAGGAATTGCTAGCATGGAGACACTATACAGAAGAAGACAGAAAAGCATCATCTTCAGAGTTTCAAAATACGTAAGAGAAAGAATAGAAGTGACAATAACAGCACAGTTACCTATGCACACGACTGGGTACCAGCATGTCCAGCATTCAGTTCTAGGCTTCACTTAATGCGTGGTCTCAAAATTTTTATAGTGCATCCTTTCTGTCACTATTAATAAGGATTTATCAACATACTAAATATAGAAGCTGGATGAACTAATTAAGGCTTGTGCAGCACATGAGATGTTAATGTTTTCAAATAATAATGTCTCGGACCAGAGTTTTAAATTGTTATTATTAATCATATAAAACAAACAGAAAACGTTTTCTGAGCATGGGTACATCAAGAGGTACTACTCTATTATTATCACTGACTTTAATAAAAGTTAATAGAATTTTTAAAAGTACCCATCTCTGAAAACTTACTTCTGTCTACTGAATTAATTACATATTTAGCAATGTGTCAGTCTTTCTTCATGCATAATACTAGTTTTTCAGCAGTAAAATAGGAAATAACCACTGGCGAGCAAGATTTTTCCTCTTATTAAGTTTTTACTAAAAAAATGGGGGTTTTGTCTGAAATGTATCTCTCAGCCTGACTCTACACTGTATTAGTGTTTCAGATTAGCTTCAACTTAACCTAACTCATTCTCTTAGATGGTGTAGTATTACACTTCTATTACTCATTTTATTTACTCCTTCAGGATGAAATTGCTGCCTGCCCTCCCGGAATAGTAGATAATTAACTCTTTAGAAATAAGGTTAGTGTTTTGCTAGACAAAAAGCTCTTCCTGAAAGTGAAGTGAACAAATATGTACAAAGATTATTAGAAAATGTATGCAACCATTTTGACCTCTGAGACAAATCTTCCAAGCCAGACCAGAAAATAAATTATAATGTATGAAGTCTAGCTCAAAAAGGAACAATTTCTTTGATAGTTCACTAATACATCTCACACTCAGGGAAAAGTAAAAAAAACTATATAAAAAGAATGCATTCTACCATTACCAAACAAGCACCATCTTTTCAATCTAAAAATTTAGCACAAGTAGCACCACTGATTCTAAAACTTTTATCTACTCCCTTCAACATACATACCAAATACCTCGTAGTCTTGTATCAAAAAGCACCTTTATAGCTTCATATAGACTTTTATCCAGGTGTGCTCATCCAAGAGAAGTATTAGACATCTCGCATGATCCCATGAGACTTACAGTGTGGGTCATACACAGTTCATTCAGACAAGCAGCTGATCTCCAAGAGCTTTACCAGTCCAAACCTCAATGCTGAGCATTTTCAGTTTTACTTCATCAAGATTTAAAATGTACAGCAGTGTACTCAACTGTAGGCAGAGCAGAAGAGATGTTCAGAGTAATACACAAATCACTGTGCTAACTAGATGCAATGAGAAACTACTGGAGGGAGGGAAAAAGGGAGGGATCATGGAAATGCTAGGTCACTATTAGATAGATGAAGTCTCTAATCTAATTCACTACCCTGCACTGTAATATAAAAACTGGGAGAATAATTGAGTGTGTCTCTCACTGGGGAGGGGCCTCTGACTGTCAGGACAGGAAGAACTCTCTCTATATCAGTAACACTGAATGGAGATATATGGTCTTTCTTTCTACCTCTGAACCAGAGATGAGGTGGTTAAAGAAAGGCAGAATTAAAGAGTAGGCAAAATAAGTCTTTGTCCCCTACAGAGAAACACTACGCTAACTCCTCTGGCAGTGAGGAAAAGTGGAAAACAGTGGAAAACAGTAAACAGTGAAAGGTGGAAAAAATATAGGAAGGAAAAGCAAAACCAGTAAACACATTTAAACATTAAATGATTTGTAACACAACTGTTTAATCATGAAACACTACTCTGGGTTCAGAATTTTTGCATGCCAACAGAGTGTACAAACATTTGTAGGAAACAGAGGACCATCATGATGTACACTGGCAAAATATATTTCTCAAGGTGTTGTGCGTAACAGGACAGCCCTACAGCATCAAGATGGATTAGCTGTACCCTGTCCCTTTCAGTTTCCCAGATACAACATGAATGAAACAGTAGAGCTTCAACAAGTTAGTCTGACACTTATGTGCAAAACCCGAGGAAGTGGTCTCAATGAAAGAAATGGCAATGAGATCAGTTTTCTCACTGTGACATATAGCCAGATATCCTTGAAGTATTTAAATAAACCTAAAGGCCCATTTTCAAAAATGATGAAGTCTAGCACCCAAGAGCAGAGAAGTCTTAAGCTTACCAAAAATCAATGCAGCATAAATTCCTGTTCTGCTTAGCAACCAGGAAATCAAACAGAATGTGAAACCCTGGTACCTAAACATTGCAAGTATATCTATTCTGTATTTCTAATATTTGGATAGAGAGCTGTTTTGTCCCTGTGCAGAGCAATGTGTTAGATCAATACTAGACCTTATGTGCAAAGAAGTCAGTGCCTTTTCTCTTCCTCCACCTTCAGTTAAGCATTTCCTGCCCTCACTACCCTTCTGAGGTGTGAACTGAGCATTCCTCTCACTCTCAAAGTAAGCATCTTTAAGAGATTTGCATAAAAATAAATCCCCTTAAGTTTATTCATGTTGCAGAGCCTTACTCCTGCAGGAAACTTTCCTTTTCCCTTTGTTGCCTGAGAGGGTACAGCCTGTCCCTGCTGCGCACATTTGGGTTTGTAAGTGGGTGGGGCGTCTTGGAAGTATTGTTCTCCTGGGGACACACTGGGGACTGTGATTACTTCTGGTTGTCATAGAAGAACAAAGAATAGTGTAAAAACTACTTATAGTTCTTGAAAAAGATATCAAAATATCACTATTGTCCTTCTCGACAAGAAACTTATGTTGGACTCACAATCCTAGAGGCCACTCCCCTGAAATCAAACCGGGACTTACAGTGATCTATTGGCTACATAGGCCTTGTGCAGTCTCTGTATGAGTGACATTTCAGGAGCCCAAGAGAGTAATACTGACCGAAGAGCTTTCAAATACTAGCAGTAGTTCAGCACAGGTTTTGTCTTCTTGAGGTTTAATCTCAGTTTCTCTCTCTAATGACTCGTGGCATAATGGACAACATCCCTCGCCTCTTGCTCAGACACAGACTCAGAGTAACCTCTTTGTTTAAACTCTTGAGGTCTTAGGGGTAGAGACTGACAATTTATAACCTGGATGTGAAGAGCCTACTATTAAACAGGGCCCTGATCTGGAACCTCTGGGCAATGCTGCAAGACAAGCACTAATTACAGTGGTGTCGTCTTGTTATCTGAGCAAATGACTGTAACACCTTCATTTTCCATCTGGCTCTTCTTCCACCTACCTTTGTTGCCTCAATTTAGCTTTATGTCCTCATGTAAACATAGATTTTATTCTTCATTTGCTTATCTTATAACTTTCAGGAGTTTTACTTGCATGTAGCAAATGGTCATTAAAAACTTCCAGAGAAAAAGCAAAAAAATTGAGTTTCCCAGAAAGGTCAATGAGCATTAGGCCTATTTAAAAATAGCAGAAGCAGGTTAAAGACATAGATTTGTTTATGTCCCTTTTTGGTCCTTCTTTACAGGTAGTTAGACAAGGTAGTGAGCCACAAGTTCCTACTTTCCAACTACTGGCCTAAACACAGTGAAGGATTTTAAGCTCACTTCTCAGGGTTTCAAATGAGTTCACCAAGATACAACTAAACTGAGAAAGAATTATTACTTAGCTCTTCAGTCATACTGCAAATCCATTTTACCTACTGCATAAGCAAAGTTTAATTCTCAAAATTCAGTATCAAAGCTAACATTAAATATGCAGAAATTTAAATATCTGAATAGATAATAACACATGTTAAGAACTATGTAGTTTGCTTTGTTCTTGACTCCCTCCCTCTACGTTTCTGTGGTCACACAGCCCCTTCTTATTGCCACAAAACCTCTCTACCATTAGAAGCATTAATTTATTTTTGGGGATGGGAGGATAAAATGAAAAGAAAGTCCTAGACATTCACAGTAATGGTTCGTTTGGTATTTTAATTTTTATTGCCTATTTAAAGCTTTGGATTATGACTTTCTTTTCCTGAGGAATAAAATGTCACATCAGCAAACATAGTGAGATTGATGCAATTAGTGTGAGATATTGTAAATACCCAAAAGAGAAACAGTTCCACTGCTGAACACAGCGGAATTGTGCTTTGTGATTTAATCCTTATTCAGGTAAGTGATGGCAGGAACAAAACTTCTGTTTTAAGAGTCATAAATTTACAGCTCTATGTAAAAGCAATTTCGTGTAAAAGTTCATGTCCACCTTTCTACTTCTTCTAAACATAAAATGGCCACATGAGAATTATATCAAAGTTTTACTGTTTTCAGACACATTAGCATAATACGCTGTTTAATAAGTAACCTGCAACATTAATAATTCTAAAATAGTATCTGATTTTTAAACATTGATAAACATTGACTGTTACAATCTTTCTAATTTATATTCCATATAATATGCTAACTTAAGATTTTTACACAATCCCAACAAATACAAACCCCCCCAAATAATTTTCAGTATATCAAACCAAAGGCCAAACATGGAAAAGAAATGGGACATTTTTACAAGACTCTTTAGAGTTCAAATATATTCCCCACGGGAAAGATCATCCTTTGCATTCTTTTAAATACAAACTAAATTTCAGTGAAGAGTACTAGGCGAAATGGGGATGAGATTACAAGTGATTTTAGAGCTTCTCACTGAGGCAAAATTTCAGTGATCTGTTTCTGTTCAGCTTTAGCTAGATGGGCTCAGCCACTGTACATTCCACAGGGTCCAAGCAAATTTACTCGTAAAAAATCTAGAGCCACCCTAGCACCTAGCATGATTACATAACCCTTTTTCTCCTTTTTCTCCGTGTATAAGGCATGTGGAAGCATGTACAGCGTAAGGGGCAAAGTCCCCATAAAGAAACTTCGCGGTAGCCGACCCAAGGACCACAGCTGTCCCTCTGAAGAGTTTTCTAAGCAAAAAAAAAGTATATGCAGTACAAGTCCATCCCGGACTAAAGGCTAAACAAGACAAGCATCCCCTCCTCCCCACGCTGAGAGCTCAATGCTCTCCTACCTCCCAGGCTAACAGCCAGCGGACAAGATAAGGCACGGGTTTGCTGCGAAGGGGTTGCAGGCTGCCGCTCAACCTCCCAGGGCAACGGGGCTAAGGCGGGAGGCGAGGGGCCCGGAGCCCGGCCCTCCCGTGAGAAACTCGGGGAGTTTTGTCCCGGAGTTTTCCCCCGGGGGAAGGAAGGGCTCCGGGTTCCCCCCGGCCGCCGACGGGACACGCACGTCGGGGTTGCAGCCGGTTCTCCCGGCCCCGGCGAGCCTCACCTTCCCAGCGCGGGGCACCGCCGCTGCTCGCCTCGGTTTAGCCGGGGAAGGTTCGAAGTCCGGAAGAGCTACCTCCCGCTCCCTGGAAAAATACTGCCCAGCAGTCAGAAGAGCCAGAGCGAAGAGGGGCACGTCAGGTCCGGGGGAGGGGGGCAGGGGAAAAGCCCCTTCCCTCGGCACACGCCGTCCCGCTCCCCTCCGCTCCCCCGGCCAGGCTCCCGCTCGCAGGTGAGCCCCGGAGTCCAGCTGCCGGGACCGGCACGGTCCGGATAACATATCCTGCTCCCAGAACCAAACAAAAAGTATGAAAAAGAATTCATCCTATATCGCCCTACCTTTTCCTCCACGTACGCACGCACTTTACCTGTTTTTGTGCCGGGTTTTTAATAAATTCCTTCCAAAAGGAGCCATGATCCCAGCGGCATAACATCAGCGATCCCCAAACAATTGGAGGGTGTTCCCTTCTCCCCTATTTTTTTGCCTGAGCGCCTTCCAGCTTGTTAATAGTCGCCGAGCGTAGCGATGAGCTGGAAGTTGTGCAATTTACTGCTAACTTTGAACTCCAGCTTGTTGCTGCTGCTGCACCTTTGGAGTCCTGCCCAACTGCGAACTTGAAGGAGGTGTTTAGAAGCAGGAAAAAGAAAGGGGAGGGGGGGAATACGCACTTGCTCCTGTGATGTGAAGTTATGCACAGAACTTGCTAAACTTTCAGCCTTGTCACCCTCAGGGCAGCAGGCAGCAAAGGGGAAAGAGGGGGTTTTGCTCCCGTGTGGAACTCTGTAAAGACACACATACACACGCACACACACGCACACACGCACTGAAAACTTTCCCCGGCAGACTCCAGCTACTTCAGGTCAAGTCTCTCAGCTTAAACACACGCGTTAATGAAGGGCAAGCTACAGTTGCCACACCAGTTCTCAATGCATAATAATCTGCCTTTTCAGTACCTCGGTACTTCTTTACAAGGTGTTGAACGAGTAAGTGGAAGATGAAGGGAAAAAGACCGCTGTGGCCCCTCTGCTCTCCCTGGATTTTTAAGTAAACGAGCTATTTGCATGAAAGCCTTCACAGACTAAATGCACTTTCGAAAATGTGGCCTAGCAGAGAACAAGCGAGGCAGCAACACGAAAGACTGGATTCATACTATGCTGTTCCAGGACCTTTTTTGTTATTTTAAACTGGCTTTGCCAGAAGGGAAGTGAACACACACCATGGTTCCTGTTCACTGGAACCCCCTGGGAATGAGAGATTTGGAGTGAAGCTTCAGAAGTAAAAAACCTTTTTTTTCCCCTCCTCCAATTTGGAGCAGAGCAGGGGAAAGAGAACCCATTGTGCCCAAAAGGCTGATACCAGCAGGTGAAGGTCCCAGGGCAGGTGGGAAGTCCTGTGCACAGCCCTAGCACACCCCGGCCCTCTACTTTCTGCAGTAATTTAACAGGTATATATTTACAGATTAGATGTAAATAATTCAGTTTTTGGTTTTTTTTTCTCCTTGCAGGACAGATTCTTTGTGTGACTGCCCAAATGTGCAGCACAATAGGGAATTGTTTTATGAACTATGGGTGATGATTAAATAGGAGCCTACCAGAGTAAAGGCTTATCTGAAAAAAAGGCTTTTTCTAAATTTCCCCTTTCCTCCCTTGTTCAAGAATTCAATTTTCCTGAAAAAAACAAAGCAAAGGCTCGTTCCATGGTTTACCTATTACTGGCAGCTCTAGGAATACCCCACATATTTTCAGTTCAGTCCCACGCTTCTGAATTCTCTGAACTGTAACTACAAAGAGAGGGACCGGAGCCTCTTAAAAGCCTTGTTTGCGTATTCATTCAAATGACACAAAAAATAGGGAACCTGAAATGAAATAACTTTCAGATTTCTTATCCTGCTGCCAGGGTAGGTTTGAAATAGTCTGTTTTCGGTACTATGAACATAAGCACACATTAAGTCCATAGAAGTCTTTCCTTTTGCTTTGAATGAGGCTATATATGGCACAAAAATTGGATTTTCTTATATCTAAAGGACTGGGAAAATTTTTCGGTCCCTAAGCGGTGTTCGAGGCGTATTTGGCATAAAAATCAAATCAGTGTAGAACTTCCTAGAGAATAATTGATATTCAAATAACTATTTATATTGGCAAGTTAAAATGAAAGAGCTTTATCTACAAAATAATATTCACTTTTAATTATGAAAATAAATGGGAACTCGAAGATATTTGTAGCTGGTTTTATTACTTCTGAATAGTCATCTCACAATTTTAATTTATTCAAAAATTAAAATACCATGTAAATTGTTCTCTTCCTCTAGCAAATGCAAAATAAAGTTCAACCAAATATATGTAATGTGGGTCCCTCTGCACAAGTGAATCAAAATGTTTGTTACATTCATGTAGCTATGCAAAGAGTTGTAGAAAAGACTCCAGCAAGAAGCAGACATTTTCCCCTCAACTGAGGGAAAAGAGAGTCTATGCACTTTCACAATTAGGCTAGCCAAAACCAGGAAGAAAGTACATGAGTGTATGATAAAGTCTTACAGAGTAATAAAGGAGAGAATCTTAAGAATGAGGAACATAGCTCTTTCCTAAAATCAAGAGCAAAGGATATTTAATATACCATAAAGGAGTGAATACATGCAGTTTCCTCTGATATTCAATTAATCTGTAGAACCCAAAGAAGAATAGCATAGGGTGCAAAAAGACTTAGTTCATAGAAAAACATACAAAACCACATAAAAATACATGGATATTGCTCTTAGTAAAAGAAGGACTTGAATTTTCTTTCCCAGCACATAAGTTAGTCTCTGAATGGAGTAGAAATAGTAACAAAACTTTGCAGAGACACAGGTTAATTTTGTAGGCGGTGTTGACACAACAGTTCAGTTAGCTTGTCCTTAAACTTCCAAAGTGCCTCAAATTGTCTGAATCTGTATGTACACGTCTTTAGTTTTCTTTAAACTGCAGCTCTGATCTTCCAGGAATATTGTACTAACATTCCAGACCAGGGCCCTGGCACTTCCCAGCATGCCACGTGGACATAAAAAGCAACAACCACTCAAGTTTTGAGTATGATCACCTTATAATCATACTTTCTGCATGCAAAAATCTAAAAGGTGACTAGCTGGTAACATCACATTTTTCACCCACAAGCTCACCTAATTGTTCTCTGTCACAGTTATGTTCCCTCTAGGAGAAGTAATGAATGAATTGCAGGTAGTCTGTTTTGCAGGACTAAATTTTTGAAAAAAAATACATATGTATGGATTTTGAGATCTTCAGAAAGACATGTCAGCAATTCACTCTTGTATTTAAAGGAGAAAGAAAGGGAATTATAAGCACTAGAGTATCATGTGTCATCTTCCAAAGCAGCTCATTCTGAGTGTTTTATTCCTCTCTGCAAAAATACTGCAGCATAGAAATGCTTTAGACCCCACCTTTAACTCAGGTTTAGAACCCAGCTTTAACCGTATAAGTCTGTGGGTATAGTTTTGAATTAACTTCTTAAATGCAACAAGGAATGGGTGTGCTAGTGCTCCCTCCTGCCCTTTCTCACCTGTCTTACCCACCACTCAGCTCCAGTGCTTATCTTAAACAGTCTCCAGGATCTCATCTGATCTCCTTGTAAGCTGATATAATCTATTCAAATTCTAACCCAGCAGAAAAGTTTGTTTATTCTATTTTGGCTGATAGATGAGATGAGTTGGCTTACCTCATGATCAGAAATATTCAGTCAGATGGTGTGATTTCCAGAGCTGATGCAAGGAAGGAATACCAAGAGAAAAAAGAGAGGAAACAAAGGAGAACTTGGAAACAGGGGGAGGGAGCAAGACCTCCTTTGGCTGAGTGGTAGGGTAGCTTGGCAGCTTAACCTATTCTAAGAATGGGTTTACAAGAAAGGATTTCATCTCATCTAATGGCTTGCTGTCCTTAAAAGTGAGGAGGTCTTACTACTTCCACCAGCCACAGACTTCTGACCCTTTCCTTGTGCCAAATCTGGTTTTCTAACAGGTTTTGTGCTCACACCATTCAACTTTTTAAATGGATGGAAAATGGACTTGACACAGGAGAGTGAATAAACAGCTTTTTGTGGGCTAGGTAGTTGGCTTATTGAGGTATCAGGCACTTAGCAGGCCTGGTATGTGAGGAGAGAAACAGGACGATAAGGCCAAGAACGTGGGAAGAGAGATGTGGGAGGAAGATGTCTTGTCTGAGCATCCCTGAGCAGCTGGATTGGCTCAGCCACATTGTGTAACTTCATTCTGGCTGCAGCAGTGAGCAGCTCAATGGAGACAGCAAAAGGTACCTTAGGAAAAGGAAAATTGCCCATTCCTTGCTCTGTGCATTGGCTGTTTTGGGTACCTCGGCTTCCTCATTTTAAACCTCATAAATATTATGTCTCCTTGAGTCAGCCAAATATATGAATGAAAGACACTAGACCAGATGGTCCAGTAGTATAAGAGGGAAGGGTCAATATTGGGATTATAACCCACTGAAAGGCAGAAAAATTGGTGATCAATATGCAGAGAGGTTGAGGATTTGTCCGCTCAACTTACTTGAGAAGATTCGCATAAGGAATGCAAGAGGCCTAGTGGCTGATAAATGGCAGGTGAAGGTCATGTTGATGAGTGTGGAGTAATATACTCATAAGAAAATCTAAACAAACCTTTAAATTAACTGTCACATCTTGGAAATGTAATTTATTTGGAACAGTTCATGAAAAGCCCTAGGTTAATGTTCTATACTGTTAAAACCAAAACTAAACCAAAACAAACAAAAAGAGAGGGTTAACAATTAATGAGAAAGGAATGCAGAATGAATTGGAAAAGGTTGTTATGCCACTGTAAACTTTCATTCTGATTCTACATTTTGAATGACCAAGGTAGCCCATCTGAAGGAGGATATGGAGTACATGGCAGCAAGAGAGTTTTAACATACAGAACACTTTCATGTGTGAGGAGAAATTAAGTAGAGAGATAAGACTCTTGGCTCTGAAGAAAGTGAATATCTGATTCATTTATAACAGGCCTATGATAATCTACATCACGGAGAAAATAAACATGAAACAATTATTTCTCACAGTGTAAATATAAGGGCCTGCTGAAAGAAACAATCATAAAGCAAAGTTAAAATAAATACACATAAAGAGATTGTACTTGTAAGTAAATGACTTTTACTTAAAGATAGAAGTGCTATCTGACTGCAGTTAATGACAGAACTGCCATCTGACTGCAAATTTTGAGAAGGAAAAAGGTAGGAATAGTTAAAAAAAGAAATTAGGCAAAACCATGGATCTTATGGCCAAGTCAGAAAAATCACTGTATTTTGTGTCTTTATCCCCTCTATCCAGCTGTTTCTCAAACCTCTTTTTCTTTTCCCTTCCCTTCCCTACAGCTCACTACCTACTGGCGTAGCATAAAGTACAGTAAAACTCAAAAATAATTTCCTGATGCAAATATAATACAGGGTTCTGAATATGTTTAATAAAATTTGTATATAATATTTTATAATATTTATAATAATTTATAATAATTTATAATATTCTATAATATTTTTTCTTTCAAAAGATATATGCTAAATTGGCATAATGTGTTATAACCTACTGAAAAAAGCTGCTTATGCTGCCTACATCCAAGGATAATCAATGGCAGGTCTTGCAGCACTAGAGGAAATATGATCACAGGATTTGTAGATAAGCAACCTTTAAGAAGGACAAGGACCACCTATCCACCAGACAGCCTCCAAGGTAAGGAGCCTTCCTGCGCCATGTATGGAGTTTACTTCTCTTCCTGAAACATATATTTTTAAATTGCTTCTTAGCATTGTCACTGGAATTAAACTGTTGACACATTCATGGTCAGATATGATTCCTCAAATACACACATATGCAGAGGAAATATTTTATTTTTCTTGTGGCTGTATTGCAGAAGTTTTTTGCTCAATTGAGCTGGATCAATTGGTTCATTATTTAACTTCAGGTCACTATTTAATATTTCACAAAAGGAACTCATTTTTAGGTAATTTAAGTAGATTTTACAGTATTTAGAGAAACTGACCTTTCCAATTGAAAATGATTTTTAGAAAGAAACAAGCCTCTGAGTGTGCTCTTGTCTGTTGAATGAAAATATCTTTTAGAGACAAACATTTGAAACAAATGTCCCCTGGAGGTGTACACTATTCTAGTCATTACATAGGGAGTACTCATGTTCTTATTTAATGCCGGTCCCTGGGATCCTGTCAGTACCTGCACCCATTAAGCCTATCACTTTCCAACTTTACACCAAAATCCTTTATATTGTTTTCCTGTGTAAGCTTCCAGCATGCCTGTTCTCGTCTTCCTGCACAGAGAGACAGAGATCTCCACATGTCGTCTCTGAAATGGGCCAGACACACATTAAAATACAAGCCCTCTTCCTTTGCTAGATTCCAGCCATGCATGGAAAATACTCAAAGCCTACTTAAATGGTAGAGTAAATCCATCCCTGCATTCTGCTTTTCAGAAGAACAGAAGCAAATTTTTGTACTCACCTTCACTCATTTTTTCTCATCTAGCAAAACATGGAAACACCACTGAAAATTCCACAGTGGCAAAAAGCTGCTGTTTCATAATGTTATACTGGCACTATAACAGTTCATGAATTACTTTTAAAAGCAATTAGGACATAATGAAGAGTAAGGAATCTTCTAATACACAACATATGAAAATTCTAGGTTGAAGCAGCTTCTAAATCTATCTCTCACTCCATTTCTAATAATAAAAATCCTACAACCAGCAGGGTAGGAATCTGCATATGACATAATACCTGGAGACAATTAAATTCATATTTCTATATGCTTTTGTTGAAGCTTTTTCGTTGAAACCAGTGGGAGTTTTGACTAATCAAGGTCTTCTTGCACAAATGAACAACTGCAAATATGTTAGTAAGGACTGATATCTGGAGCAGTGAATCACCAGTGGTTTGTCTCACTTAGAAGTAAATAAAAGAAAAACCAACCAAAATTTCTTGAGATGGTTCATTAATTCCTATCCAAAAGAATTTCTTACTTTTGTCCTCACTAGGAAAAAAATTTATTGCACAGAACATTAACTTAAGAATAAACCTGGTAACTTCAGAATGAAGCAATTGAAATAAAAACAATTTAAGACACAGAAGTGAAAAAAAATCAACTAAAAAACTATACTGAGCTTACTCTCCAGATGGGGCAGAATATTTTAGATAGCATTTTCTAGCGTCTTTGTCTATTTCAAGTATAATGATACAATCAAAACTATCTGAGTCGTTCAGAAATATGCTCTTTCACAGATTTAACATTAGTTCCAATAAGGAACGTAGGTCTCTAATGAAAGTTTTAGGTGGATTTCACATGCCTGAATGTTTCTGACACAGATGCCAGAGATGGCATTTCAGACCAGTTATAATCAGAAATATTTTCAAAGGGCAGAAAACTATGTGGGCTGCACGTTTGCATCCGATAGACCAACGCAAAGCAGCAGGGTGAGACAGTTTATACAGCAGAGGTATATATGCCAAGACATACATCTTCTCCTGAAGATATTCTCATGTATTGAACTGGGCTAGAAGGCCTCCCAGGGAAGGGTACTTGGCTCCTTTTACACAATTGCTCCTGTGAAACTCTTTTGTGCCTCTTGGTCAAGTACGTATTTTTTCACAGCTAAATTGTTAATTATTACTTCAGCAAGAGTATTCCCTGAGGCCCAGGCACCTAAACTCTAGAGAATAACAGGAATGTACTCCACTGGTTTCTTCTCTATTCTACTGGCTGCTGGTATCATAATTCCTGAAGCAGTATAAAGAAAACAGAGTTATTTAGTAAAAAGATATAGAGATTTTTGACTTAGTATTGACTCAGTCCAAATCCACAGAGTTGTTTAGATAATTAACTCAGACTAGTTTTAATATGTATGGATACTTTCACTATTTAAGCCTAGCTCCCCTGTGCTGAAAGATGTAGCACTAGATGGAAGACATGCGGTCCCTGACTGTGACTGTGGCTTACTGTGCAGGCCTGTGTGATAGCTTCAAAACCTTACTCCAAAAGGATTTAGTTGATTGGGAGCATAAACCTGTGACCAGGACTGCTATAAAATCAGCTGTATAACCACAAAAAGTATGATCTGACAAGAAACTGCTGCCACTGAATTTTATATGCAAAAGGACATATTCTGCATTGCAAATATGGATGACAGCTAGTAGTAATGTATTGTGGAAGGAGGAAATGGAATTGTTGCTATACATGGCAGAGAAATGTACTATTCTCTTCTTGCCTCAATTACTGCTAGAAACGGACACAGAGTCTCACCCTGGTACAAGGGCTGTAGGCTGTGTTGTGATGATGCTGGTGTTTGCACTCTGGAAGAATTTCAAAACACAGCTGTCCTATTGCGTGAAAAGATAATGAGCAGGATCACTCAGAATAAGCTATCTGATGAAGTCAACATTCTATCAGAACTACAGGTTATAAACAAATGTGTAGATAATAGCCAACTTCTTATCTCTAGGTGTGCTGGTGTTGGCTGGGAGAGTTAATTTTCTTCACAGTGGCTGGTATTGGGCTGTGGTTTGGATTTGTGTTGAACACAGGGTTGATAATACAGAGATGTTGCTATTGCTGAGCAGGGCTTACACAGAACCAAGGTATTTTCTGCTTTCGTACTGCCACACTGGCAAGGAAGTTGGGGGTGCATGGGAGGTTGGGAGGAGACAGCCAGACAGGTGACCCCAATTAAGCAAAGGGTTATTCCAGACTACATATAAAGGTATGTAAAGTGGGGGGAAGAAGGAAGGAGAGTGGGACATTTGGAGTGATGGCTTTTGTCTTCTCAAGTCACCATTATGTGTGATGGGGCTCTGATCTCCTGAGAATGGCTGAAAACCTGCCTGCCCATGGGAAGCAGTGAACTAATTCCTTGTTTTGCTTTGCTTTTATGTGTGGCTTTTGCTTTCCCTATTAGAGGTCTTTATCTCAACCCATGGGCTTCATAGCATTTTCCCTTCTGATTCTCTTCCCAGTCCTGATGGTAGGGGAGTGAGTGAGGGGCTGCGTAGGGCTTGGCTGCTGTCTGGGTTTAAACCATGACACCAGGTTCCTGAGAAACTTTGTTGAGTGGTAAACTCCATCAGTGTCGTCCTGTACTCAACACCCCAAGTAATGTGTTTAGTTTTGGGCCCCTCACTGTCAAAAGACATTGAGGGGCTGGAGCATGTCAAGAGAAGGGCAACAAAGCTGGTGAAGGGTCTGGAGCACAAGTCTTATGAGAAGCATCTGAGAGAGCTGGGGCTGTTTAGCCTGGAGCAAATAAGACTCATTGCTCTCTACAACTACGTGAAAAGAGGTTGTAGCCAGGAGAATGTCAGCCTCTTCTCCCAGGTAACAAGTACCCAGATGAGAGGAAACAGCCTCAAGTTGTGCCATGGAAGGTTTAGGCTGGTTATTAACATAAATCTCTTCATGGATAGGGTTTTCAAGCATTGGAACATGTTGCCCAGGGAAGTGATGGAGTCACCATCCCTGCGGGTATTTAAAAGATGTGTAATTATGGGACATGGCTTAGTGGTTGACATAGCAGTGCTAAGCTGATGGTTGGACTTGATGATGTCTTGACTTGATGACTTGAAGCCTTTTCTAACCTAAAAGATTCTATGATTCTAGTAAGAGTTGATTCTCTGAAAACCCACAATCAAATGTATCTTCCACTTGAAGTGAGGCATTGCTCTGTGTTTCACAGCCCTCTTCTGAGGCTTTAGACTGTAGGGAGTTACCTATATCTGATGGAACTGTGCAAGCCTAACAGAGGTAATACACCATATCTGCTTATTTTTTTGCTCCTTCACACCTAACACCACTTAGATATATAGGGGTGATCTCTAACATTATTCTTTCTGCATCAAGACGTCAGCTGGCTCTTCACACAGCAAAGGGATCTCATCTGTGTAAATAAACCTATTCCTTTTAGTGATGTTCATTGAAATAGGGTCAGAGTTGTTCACGTCCCGTGCTTTACCGTACTCCTAAAGGTATGGCCCTATGGAGAGAGACCATTATAGCTACAAGTATACAAAGATACCATTTACTTTTTAGCCCTTACAGTGAATGTCAAGTTGTCTCATCAGTTTCCAGTGAATATCAAGCTGTCTCATCAGTTTGCAGTGAATACACCTGGAGCACTTGTTCATCCAGTGGAGACTAGTACAACAAGGAGAAAAGCAGGAAGAAACTGAAGTTTGTGTCTGCACTAAGTATTTATTCCTGATTCTGAAAATTTTTACGTTTACCTAAATCAACAGTGTAAAATGCTGCAGGGTAGCACCAGGTCAGTGCAATGCTCTTCACACCTGCTTGTAATCTTTGATTGCTAAATATTTTCAGTTTAAGCCCAAAGTATTCCATGGGTATCTCAACTAAAATTAAGAGTTGGAATTCAGGCCTCACTGTTTAAATCAACAATCCATGTTCCTCTCAGTGTGGGTACATGAAATTTACAGATACAGACAAGCTTAAGTTCTAGCATTTGAGTCATGCTGCTCATCTTAAAATTAGGCATGTATGGAGGTGTTTTCAGGATTGGGGCTACATCACCGAGTGATTAGAAAACAGTACCCGCTGGGTCTCAATTAAACACGGCTCCAGCAGCAGAAATCAATGTACTGGGATAGTGATTTGAAGCTGAGATCATGTCTACAGCACAAGGCATGGCTGACATCAGCGTGTTAATCTGGGGTGTGAGCGCTCTGTGCTCACTGAATCCCTTCGTTTACCTGCAGTTATTACAGAGCAACTGTTCTCTTGCCAGTCTAACATATTTCTGCTGGGAGGGGGGGCGGGGGGAGAGAGGGAGAGCGGAGTCAGTACACCAAGGCTCAGTGCCATTATGATATGGACGGTGATCATAAATGTGGAACTACTGTCAGGACATATACCCAGGAGGATGCACTGCTCTGGATGGCTTTGATAAGGGATAAACACTGCAGCTCTTCAGCACTGCCTGTGATAAACCTTAACAGTAAAATCTAGGCTGCTCTAGGCTGCCACAGATGACAAAGTTTTTTTCTAGAGCAGTGTATATTTATAAGCTGTATTCTAGTTTAGACATGGTTATAGTTAATTCATGTTTATAAAGCACTGAAATTGAAAGGTGTTATGCAAATGAAAAATATTCTTCAGATGCAAACCCTCTTTTTATTTTTCAAAAAGGGTTCTTTCTTTCTTTGTCAGTGATGTTTTTGCTTATGTTGTAAATGATTGGTTGCCTGTGTTTGCTGTTGTAACATGTATTCTTATTACCACTTTGTTTGTCTTTATTGGGATGTCTGCCTTTCAATCTCCAAGGAATTTCTTAAATACTATGCATGCAAATTTCAGTTCATAGATGTGCAAATTACATAGACGCTTTCCATCCCTCATAGGTAAAAAAGCTGGAAGTTGCAGAAGTGGTGTATACTTGGTATGTGCGTGCTGGCACAGTACTGAAACCACAGTTCTTTGAATCCATATTTTGTTTCTGAGTATCACTCCTAAATCCAAAACAATTAGATTTAACAATGATTTTTAAATTATCTACTTATAAATCGTCAAGCCAAAAACCTTGTATATTAAGAATAAATTTAAAACTGGTGCTTTTGCCCTGCTTAATGAAATTTTCTGAAGAAGAAAAATAACTAATAAACTGAAAAAGGCAAGCACTTCTAAGTGATTCTTAGTCTTTTCTTATGTTGCGGTGGAAGAACTGTGGAAGGCTGTCCATGACTCTTTGAGGCTACCTTTATTTAAAAAAAGAAAAGGAAAAGAGTAAAAAAAGAGAAAAAAAAGGCTACTAGTTGTTTGGAAATCTCTTAAGGACTCATATCTGGTCAAGATGAAGGTCTCAGCATAATCTCAGTGATTTACGGTAATAATAACATATTGTCTCTTTACGGTGCACAGAGGAAATATTCCTCAGTATTTTTAATTCAAAATCTCTTCATGGCTGTTTGATTTTAAATAACTAGTTAAAGAAAATTCTCTTTTGGGTACAAGGAAAAAGCACAATTCTTTGAGAAATTTGTGAGGGAGGCAGGAGAGAGGATTTCAAAAGTTTCACTCTGTGGAGTCCAATTCCTACTTACATGGCATAATTGAACCAGTGTAATATAACAGTGCATACTTATGTCTTCTGTTACCATGTTCCACACAATGCTGAAGAATAAGTGCAGACAAAAACATAATATCAGGGGAAAAAGAGAGTCAACACTCTGAATCCACATCAATTTCATTTCGCTCTTTCAGGAGTTGTCGATAATCATTGTTATCAGTCCAACAATAACAGTATTAAAGCAGCAATTTTGCACGTTTTAACTATTTCATCAATTTAACACAAAATTTCAAAGCATGATCAGTCTGATGAACAGTGGATTACATGAATATGCAATACTCAACAAAGTTATATCAGGCTTTTCACCCATGTCTCTTGTATATATTATACCCTAAATTAAAATATTCATAGTTCACTGGAGAGAAATGAAAAGTTGATTAATGTAGGTATTTGGGGAAAATGTGTAATCAGAGAAATGAGAAGGATGCAGTCTGGCCTGGGAATGAATTGTGGAGAGGTGAGAGTAAGGAGGAGGTGCCCGAAGCATAACTCCCATGACACACTGTGGTGGCACTTCTAACTGCACTGTTTGCTTTCTCTTATAGAAGGATTTTAGTAAAAGGAAAAAAAAATTAAAAGGAAATGGAAATTAGGAGTAGGAGTGAAGATTGTTTTCTTATGGCTTTTTTAATCCAAGTTGACTTTTATTAAATAATTTACAAATAGTTTTAGATATATATATACATATATTTGTATGTCCTCAAATTTTGGATTTTCAGTTGTTTTGAGAGTTGGTGTACAGATGCACACATGCTTTGTTTACTTTATAGTAATGTAAATATAGAATCTATTTTTTCATGAGAAGGGTTAGAGAATCTCTAAGTTCTGGAAATGTAATGGCTTTGCTTTAATGGAAAAAAAATGAAAAGAAGAAATGATACTTCAGATTATTCTGCTGAAATGATACTTTTAAATTTTCTGTGATTTGAGGATCATGATCCCCTGGGGTACTGAGATGGTGTTGCTGTTTGAAACCCCAAAGCACTGAAAAAAAAAAGCTCTGCCATGCATGTAAACCTCTTATGTAAAAGCTACACAGAATGCCACTCACATCAGTAAGTTCTTTAATACTGATCAGTCGACTTCTCAAGGATTCCTTACAGTGCACAACCTCACAAATGTAAAAATTTGAGTCGCAGAATGAATAAAGGAGACTGGCTTTGAAGTAAGAGGATGATTAATGTTTTACTTACTTAAAAATGATCCACTGTTAAGTACCATCTGCCTTTTACTTTTGAATTTTTTTCTGATATCCTTTGCAGCAGAGGTGGTCTCCAGAACTTTCAACAGTTGAATACACCATCAAGTTTTGAGCATTACTGTGCTGACCAAACAGAATAAATCCCCTAGACCTATTTTTAAGCTCAGGGAAAGAGATGCTGAGAATTCACAATGCCTGGAAAATTCTGATGCAGTGTCTGAATACATTCATTTTTAAATGTACTTTGAATACCCTTGCCTGTCCATCCTGTCGCTTTGCTTGAGCTTGTCCCTTGACCTGACATGATAGAAATTTATTTGAGTCATCAGTTTTCTGCCCAGCATGTTAACCTAAACTCCTGATAGCCAAACTGTTGTAGGGGCAAAGCAGCTTAATCACCACAACTAAAATCACCTTTTAAGACTTTGAGTGAATATCTTTAGCCAGTTTGCTGTATGAAACGTTTTCTGGATGACCACCTCCAGAATGATCCCTCCTGGAGTTTTCATACTTGTATAACTACTGCTAAGTTTCTCTAAAAAATATTAAAAAAACCTTTAAAAAATTCTCAGACGTAAATATATTTAATGTCAAGATTGAACATCTTGAATTTTCTTCTGTTCACTCTCACTGTGTTTATTTCTGTTCCAAAGACTTAAGACTGGTAACTGTAACATTGAGAGTTCCTTATCATAATCCCCAGCACCTTCTACTGCAAGAACATTAGCAGAATGGTACTCTCCTGTTTGGTGATTACAGCTTTTGTGTTTGGTGTTGTCCATATGCTATGATGGTAGTTTTATGACAAAGTAAATAGAGGTTTATGTATCTGTTCTTCCATGAATCTGCCATTTACCTGATTGTTTTGTTGTCTTCAGATGCCTCACAGTTGCGAATTGACCTGATTTATAGGCCTGGACAGGCTGTCTAACTCACATGCTGAGAGCAAGTAAAGATAAACTGAGTTTCCAAACTGACTGACACTAATGAATAGTTATAAATATTTTCTTTAGCTAAGAATGTTTAAAAATAAAGAGGGAGAGGGAGAGAGAGACACACATCTGCAAAGATTTTGGCATTTTTTCCTTATAAAAGTTCTCTTCTTCATTGGGAGAAATGTGATATGAAGATGACTTGAAGTGATTTAGGAAATTAAGTGTTGAAAAGGTTAAAATTCCTATTATACAGTTCTTTGTGAAGCAGTACAAGGTGCAGATGTAGGAAAGAGGTAGAAAAAGTAAGTAAAGGAGCATCTGAGAAACAGATGACGGCTGAGTTCTATTGAAAAAAAAAAAAAATTGTCCAAGCTCAGTTGAGCCTGATCCAGGGCACTCGAAGATAATATGTCAGGAACATAAAACATGGTAAGAAAGCAAAGAAGATTTTCAACACTGAAGTTTCTGCCTTGTCAGTTTCCAAGAAGAAGAAAATGGAAACAGACCAATGGCAAAAAAATGTTATGGTTCAAAACATACCATACATTTGTCCACTTCAAATCACTAGCAATTATTACCTCAGGGAAAAACAAGAAAAAAAAGAAAACAAAAAAGGCAGCAATTAGGTGATCACAGATTTTAATGGCAGGAAAAATGGCAATTACTCTCTTCCTGAGAAGAAAAAATTCATTCCTTTAAATTCCAGTTACATAAGAATATGGGTAATTAGACTATTGAAGAACTCTGAGAGAGAAAGTGGGCACTAGAAAATATGTATGAAATATGATTCTCATTCATAGAGCTTTTTGAACTATTGAACACCCACAGAGCAAAACTAGCTGCAGATTGGTTTTCCTGTATCGTGGAAATAATAGAAAATAGGACTAGAGGGAAGTGCGAGTGTCTACCTCATCTAACCTCAGAGCTCAGACAGATGAATGATAGCTGAAACTTTCTGGTAGACTAGCACAGCCCATGCAATGTGATAAACGTGTTTTGGGGATTTGGGGTTTTTGGGTTTTTTTTATTTTCTCTCTCCGTAGTACAGAAGGGTGTGTTCCCAACTGTATGCAAAAATCCAGGTTCTTAAAACATCTAATACTGCGGCAGTGCACTCAATTTCATTTCTGTGGGTATTTATGTCACCATAAACCAAACCAACATTAGAATTTAAATTCTGTTGTGCTGCAAAAGTTGTTTCAGGGAATAAAGAATTCAGTTAATTAAACTTTTCTCACCAGGTGTTCCTTGTGGCAGGATTTGGAAAATTCTGCGTGTTTCTGCGACACCTATTCAGTCGCAGAGGGTACGGGAGGAAAACAACACCCATCTCTGCTCTTTGCATTTTAAAGGAATATTTCTGCGGTGAAGGGAACATCCACGACAGAAGAATCTACTCGCAGCGTGTGTTCCTGCTACGTGTGACACGTGTATTTGTCCTTAAATGTATTCAGAGAGACAGGAATGTTCTGCATTGTATCTGTATCTGTATTCAACATATGGAGCATTCTTCTGTATCTGAAAAGAAAAAAACAAAAAAAACATACAGCAAAGCAGTAGCGGGATGGAGGCTGACGCCAGTCTTCAGCTTTACGTTTCTATACTCACACGTTAGAGGTTACCCTGCCCTCACCTTCGGGTCATTTCTCTGGGCTTTACGGCTCAGGAGCTGAGCTGGGAGGTAGAAAGCGAGCCGGAGCAGATACGGGCTCCGGGGCACAGACGGAGGGCAGGACGTGCGGTGGAGAGACGGGGACCCCGCGCCCCCGCCCGCGGCCCCTCCGCACCCCGCGCCCCGCCCGGGGCAGAGCGCGCCCGTCCCGCCGCCGCCCTGCCTCCGCCTGGGGTCCCGCCGTGTCCTGCTGAGTCCCGACCTCTGGGTGCTGTACACGGAGCCCGTTCTGTGCTAGTCGTTGAGGAAGGATACCTAGTGGAAAAATCAAGAGGGAAAAGTGCATCTTGAGAGAAATGTCTCTTAGGAACGCTCGCTCTCTTGAAACCGCAGCGGGTGGCTTGTGGCAAGCGCTCTTCAGAAGTAACAGGGAGTCTCGCCTGGTCGGGTATCAATTTTTTGCGCATCTGTGAAAGACTCTATCAAGTGGCTTTCCCGTTATCTTCCTCCATCTCTCACACATACAGACTTTCCTTTTTGTTTCTTCCCCTCTTTTTCCTGCTACCCGTGCCCGATGCAACACTCCTACTCATGGCCAGGGTTATACCCCTGCCCCATGCCACGCATTCCCTGCCCATCCCCGGTTTAACATCCCTGCCCGTCACTGGTGTGCGGTTCTTTCCCTTGCTGTAGGGAAGGGTTCTACAGATGAAAGACAAAGGGCGTCAACCGCACGAGGACGGCGGCGCGGTCGCTTCCTACCCCTGGCCCCGCGCCGGAGGACCGAGCACCTGCGGAAACTTTTTTTTTTTAATAATAGTAATAATAAAATCCCAGGATAATTCCCTTTCGGGAGAAGCCGTGCCGGGCGCGCCCCGCGGCCGTGGGTGCGGGGGTTCTCTGCGCGCCCCGCGGGGCTCCGTGTGCGTCAGGCGGAGAGTGGCGTCAGCGGCGGCGGGCGCGGAGCGCGGGGAGGGGGCAGCGGGAGGGGGCA